>CANXYI010077164.1:0-11868 GCA_948208565.1 Hura crepitans
TTATATAACCTATATAAATATGTCAAGGAATGCCTAAACTGAATGCTTTGATACCACCAAATGTGGCACCCCTTACCCTATCTAGTTGCTGAACCCGAATAAGGGATGTGTACACAACTAGTATCTGATCTCATGATCATGCTTTAATAAAACCAACGTTATGTTTAAAAGTAAGTTTCAGATGCAATAGTTGTCAAAAATATAGAAAATCAAAAATCTTTTTCGTTGGTTCACTATTTATACCTTGTGCTAAAAATTTCAACCACATAATGGCTATTTATGCACAAACTCCAAATAAAAACCTATCAAATAAAGCACTTCTATAATAAATCAACTTAAACTAACATTTTATGGGTCCATCTGACCCCTCCAAATCAAACTCATCAACCATTAACATCACAATATGATCACAATTTTGTAAAACTTTGTATACATCAAATCCATGCTCATAAACTAGTTAAAACTATTTATACAAATGTATTTACAAGCATATGTACAATATAGGCTAGGCCTATCCCTTACTATATAAGAGTGCTTCTGTATACATATATCATGTAACAATACAAAAATAACTTTGTGCTAAAAATTGTCTTTTTGCAAAATGGCTTCTGCTTTGAGGCTATATATAATCCTGTTCACCTTAACTTATGCATCACATAGAAATGACATGCTAAGCAATTGCTTAGTGGTGTATTCAAATTACCTTATGTCTACAAAAATACATGCATTCACACAGAGGCATATCATATATATATATATATATATATATATATATATATATATCCAACAGATATAAAACATGTAAGTGTAGTTGTTGTGTGAGTGCATGTTTCATATGCTTATATTCATTTTCCATATGTTTTATGCACATAATGTATATCAGTTATGCAAATCATAATGTGCAGTTTATTCCATTCATTTTCTCAATCAAGCTAGTGTAATAAGCATATCACTGTACCTTCACCTATATTTTGATATTCAAATCACTGTTATATCATCTTGTTTAAATTAATATTATCTCATTTTGTTCTTATACCTAAAAGATAATGAATCAATACTGGATATTAAGATCCTAATTAGAATGATCATATACATATTATGCAGTGGCTCACATTTTAGACCCTATGATGGCTGCACCTGCCAGAGTGCTTGAAAGCCAAATGTAAGTGCTTGCAAGCTAAATAATTGTGTAGTAACCCATATGTTAGACTTTATGATGGCTACACCTGCCTGTTTACCCGAAGATCATTTGTAATTGCCTAGTGTAGTAGCCTTATAGACCTTACGATGGCTACACCCACCTGATATAGGCATCGGGTACCTTAGTAGCTATTATTTGTCCCTAGTCAACTAGTCAAACTATCCAATCTAGGTTATCTAATTGTATGGGACACTATCTTATGTTACCATGTTCTCATGTACTTAATCATTGATATTGCCAAAATTTGGTTGTGATTCTCATTTATCATCATGTTACACAAATGAACATTATTGACCTTTAGGTCAACTCAAATTACATGCCACCTCGGTACTCAACAAAAGAGTCATACATAATGCTAACCAATTTCATATTGAACTCATTTTCATCATGCAATTGTTCATGCTTTACTATCATTTTAAGCATATGCATTGTTACTCGTTATTATATGATAATGGACACTTCATGTCCTGATATAATAAATCATCGAAATCAATCACAATGTAAAGCAAATATGCACCATTTATGGCCCTATATATTATCACATAAGTGGTTTCACAAATTAACAATTATAGCATATTACATACACACACACATACACACTTTTTATATGAAAATATTTATGTAACACACAAATTAATCCGAATACACTTACAATGATCACCAAATACACCAAAAATCACCCCTCACTGCTTCTCCTTCTCTTTCTGCTTCTTTTTATCTAAACACATAATACACATAATATTCAAAAATCCACATAAAATCAATCGTAAGTGGAAACTGAAAATCAACTTTATGTTGTTACTACTAGTCCCTGAGACACACTATAAAAAATAAAAAGTTGAAAAAACTCATTGACACCACTTTAGGTCACTATTCCCACAAATCTTGAAATAAGAAATCTCCCTGATTTTTCTCAAAACTTTTGCAAAAATCAAGGTCACAAGATTGCATAGGCACAATTCATGGTGAAAATGAGAGAAAACAGGTGTAATTTGATGAAAAATGAAGAAAAAAGTGGGCGAGGGAACTACAGAACAATAATGATGGAGAGAAACAAATGAGGAAGATAATAAGAAAAAGCCAAAAATTTGCCTTTTATACTTATTTAAAAAATATTTCCCCCTTTTTTCCTTCAAAAATTCACAAAAATTAATCCATAAGCCCAAAAATTCTCAAAATTTGCCAAAAATTCAAAAATACCATATCTAACATGTCTCTAAAATTTTAGAATAAAATTCCAAGAAAATTAATAAAAATCACAATTTTTAATATTAAACGATTTCTAAAAAAATACTTCTCGATCTCAAAAAATTCCAATTCTAGTTTCATTGGACTCATTAGAATTTTTGATATTGGTTGTACCATTTTTCGAGTCAATTTGAGCAAAAATAAAATATTTTATGGTCTACCTTTCACTACAGCACTATTCACAAGGCACCAACATGAAACCTTTAACCTCCCTCTTTGCCCTCTTAATGACTTCACTTTCACTCAAAATTTCACCCTTTAATTTTTTTATTATTAATACATCCATCAAGCAATGTCAATATGACCCTATCTCTAGATCACCGAGCACTCCTATGAAGGTAGTATTCATAAATTAGTGGTTTTTAAGGCGTTGCATATATCTTAAGATCAAATCACTCAAGTATCACAAGATTACCTGAATGCCTCTTTCTAACTGTCTATCATTCTGTAGATGAAATGCCGTGCTAAAAAATAACCAAGTACCTAAGGCATTGTGAAGTTTCTTCCAAAACCTTAAAGTAAATTGTGGGTCCTGATCTAATATGATTGAAGATGGCACTCTATGCAACTTAACTATCTCACCAATATACAATTCTGCAAGCCTTTCTATGGAATAGTCTATCCTTATAAGTATAAAATAAACTATTTTAGTAAGATAATCCGCTGTAACCCAGACTAAATCATACTTATTTCTTGTCATAGGCAACCTGACTACAAAGTCCATGGTGACTCTATCACATTTCTATTCTAGAATTGCTATAGGCTATAGTAAACCAAAAGGAATGAGATGTTTTTTTCCTTCACCTATTGACAAGTGAGGCATCTAGTCACATATTTTGATACATCTCTCTTCATACTAGGCCACTAATATGACAACTTCAAATTCTGATACATCTTTGTGCTACTAGGATGCACAACATAAAGAGCATTGTGTGCCTCTTTTAAAATCTGATGATTCAACTCTTTAATATCCAGAATATAGATTTTGTTATGGTAATACAAACAACCATCATTCTTCATTTCATACTCAGTGGGCTTTCCTTTTTGAATGACATTTATCACACTCATCAATCTGTGATCATCCTTTTGACCATCTTTAACTTATTGCAATAGACTTGGCCTGACATGCATATCTGCCAATAAAGCATTACTAGACATAAACTAAAGCCTACAATTTATGGTTTTCATAGTTGCTAGGAATTTTTTGCTCAAAGCATACATTGGCTTTTCTAGGGTGATAATCAATCATACAATCATAATCTTTTATTAGCTCCATCCATCATCTCTATCTCAAGTTTAACTCTTCTAGGTTGGAAGATATGTCAAACTCTTATGATCCGTATATATACAATACTTCTTACCATAAAGATAATGTCTCCATATCTTCAATGCAAATACTATTACTGTCGGCTCCAGATCATGAGTAGGGTAGTTCTTCTTATGTGACTTTAACTTTTTTAAAGCATAAGTAACCACTTTTCCTTCTGACATTAGAACACAACCTAACCCATTATGTGAAAATGATGAAGTCCTTCCCAAAAATTGGTTAAACTAAAATTGAAGCTTCTATTAACATTGCCTTAAGCTTGTCAAAGCTCTCTTAACACCTATCATCCTAAACATACTTGACATCTTTTATTAATTGATGAGTTATAGGTGATGCTATAAAAAAACCCTTGACAAACCATCTTTAGTAACTAGTCAATCCAAGGAAATTCCTGATCTCTATGGTAATCCTTGGTGGCTTCCATTTCATAATAGCTTTTATCTTACTAGGATAAACTTGAATCCCCTTTGTAGAAGCAATATACCCTAAAAAAGACACCTCATTGATCCAAACTCACAGTTGCTAAGTGTGCCATATAGCTTCTCTTCCCTTGTAACCTATAAAATTGTTCTCAAATGTTAATCATGTTCTTCTCAGCTTTTAGAATAAATTGGAATGTCATCAATGAAGACAACAATAAATTGATCCAGATATTGTCTAAAAATTCTATCCATCTAATCCATAAAAAGTGGCTAGAGCATTGGCAAGCCTAAATGGCATTACCAAAAACTCATAGTGGCTATATCTTGTTCTAAATGCTATCTTTACCACATCACACTCTTTTACTCCCAATTGATAATAACCAGATCTCAAGTGAATTTTGAAGAACACTCTTACACCCTTTGGCTGATAAAAAAGGTCATTAATCTATGGTAATGGAAATTTTTTCTTGATGGTTACTTTATCCAGTTGGCGGTAATCTACACAAAACCAAAGAGTAACATCCTTTTTCTTCACAAATAGCACTAGTGCTCCCCAAGGTAAAACACTAGGCCTGATGAAACCCTTATCCAACAACTCTTAAAGCTATATCTTTAACTCTTTTAGCTCTGTTGGGGCTATTCTATAAGGAGCTATCAATATCAGAGTTGTGCTAGGTAATACTTCAATGATGAACTTGAGTTCCCATTTTGGAGGCAAACTGGGCAACTCTTTTGGAAAAACATCCATGCAGTTGGATACTATTAATATACTACTTGCATATGGACTCTTCTTCCTTCTTTCAAACACATGTTCACGATAGGCCTTACGTCACTTTTTAACCATTCATTTAGCTGTGACTGCCAAGATAACATTGGATAGAAAGTTTATCCTCTCACCCAGTACTATAATCTTAGCCCAATCTTCAGTTGTAAGTGTTAACCTCTTCAACTTGCACTCTACTATTATTAGATACTTAGACAACCAATTCATGCCAAATATGATATCAAACTCATTAAATGATAGCTTGATGAGATCAACTAAAAATTAGTGTCCTTGTACTATCAACAGACATTTCTTGTAAACTTTGTTTACAATGACATGTTGACCTAAAGGATTGCTAACAAAAATCTCTAGGTCTATAAGTTCTAACTCTAACCTTTGGTTTTGTGCTTGTGATGTGGAAACATATGAATGTATAAAACCTAGATCAATTAAAGCTAAAATAGGCGAGTTGAAGAGATATAATGTACCAGCTATGACATCTAGCTTGTTAGCCTCTTCTCATGCCTTGATAGCATACTATCAAGTAGGAGCTTTGTGCTTAGGTTTAGACTTTACTTTGTCCCTTTGAGCTCCTTCTAGCTTATCTCTTTAGTCTCTCTTCTATCCTCTAATGGAAACTTGTGTTGATCTATGTTTGCCCTCCAACTTTTTCAGGGCAATCCTTGTGATAATGATCCCGTGAGCCACACTCAAAACATGTCCCTAACTTCTTCCACCAGCATTCCTCTTTGTGTCTTTTATGGCATGTTAAACATTGAGAAATCTAACCACCTCTAGCTATGGAACCAGGTGTACTAGTTGCCTATGACTATTGACCAGTGTTACCCATGTTCTAGTTTCCTTAGGTTTTCTTTTGAGACTGACCCTATTTTTGTGATTGTTATGGTGCCCCATACTAATTACCTTAGAATCTTTCACCTGACTACTGTGTAAAGATGGATACTCTAGGACTAGAAGATCTCTTCTTTTAATTGTATTCTTGCTTCTCCTTCTATATCTTTTCTATCGAATGACATACTGACACCAATTGATTAAAGATTCTGATCTTCATAGGAACCACTTAAGACTTAATCTTTATATATAACCCTTTCTCAAACTACTTACACTTATCACCCTATATAATGATAGTGTCCTTAGCATAATGACTAAGTATAGAGTGTTTCTTCTCATACTCCCTTATAGATGAAGGTCCATACACTATTGTCCATCTAGATAATCTTCAGATATGTAGTTCTTATTAAATTCCTCTAAGAAAAAGTCCTAAGTCAGCTTTTCTTCTACCTTGTATTTTGTCAAATCATCCAATCATTTTGAGGCTTCTTCTTGAAGTAAAGAGGTGGCATAAATCACTTTCTTAGCTATTGTATAGTGCATCTACTTCATTATTTTCTTCGTCTAGTCTAGCCAATACTCAGCTGTCTCAGAATCCACCTCACCCTTTCCCTTGAAATCTTTAGCTTCCATTCTCTTAACTCTCCTTAGGTAAGTTTTTTAGAGAGCTAAGGGAAGTTCCTGTTGATGTGATGATAGTGGTGGAGTAACCATTGTAGCCTATCTTAATAACTATAGCATCTCTTATGCAAAGGTTGGTAGACCTTAGGCTACTAATAATGCCTTTCTAGTAACACTACTAGACATAAATGCCACTTTATCAAACTTTTATCCCACAAACATGGAAACCTATCTTTCTTATTCTTCTCATGGAGCACTCATCCTAACTGTAGGTATAAGAACAATTGATAAGCCTCATTACCATTAAATTATGCTATGTATAAAGTTAACTCCTATAACACTTTTATATTGCCTAGGAATGCCTAAACTAGAGCTCTAATACCACTAAACATAACACCCCTTACTGAGTCCAATTGTTGGCCAGTCACCATACCGGACTAAGGTGTGCACATATAACATGTTATGCGACCTCAACTTATCCATCGATGTTATTTAAAATATTTTATCGAGTATGAAAAGCATATACAAATATAGGTTTTCAAAAATCTTTTCAAAGCCAAGTTATATTTTCAAAATTAGGAATCCTCATGCCAAAATTTTGGTAGCATAATAGCTGTATCAGGCACTATAAAAAATTTAGAATAATCACTTGTAATAAGGAAAAACACTTCTATAATATTTCACATACAATTTCTCATCTCTATGATCCTCATGATATCTCTAAATATTATCAACAATAACACACAGTCTCAACCTCAAGAAGACACATCAATCATGCATACATTAACTTAAAACATCTTAAAATATAGTTACAAAACCATTTACAATTTATAAAATACAACACTCTGTGGCTTAAGCCCAAGACTAAATGCATCCAACATAAGAGTGCATTAACATAAGAGTGCATTTTTCTATTTTTTATACATCTCATATCTTAATTACATTAACAAAATATACAAAAAGAAATATTCTTCTCTTACTAGTTTAGATGTCCTGAGGCTTGGGATCAATTGTTCCCCTTACACATGTATTGTGAACAAAATGATGCATTAAGCAAAATTGCTTAGTAGTGTAATCAAAATAACTATTGCATGCAATTATAATACATATCCATTCTAATAATGTATATTGGCATCTATCATAATTATAACAAATATAACATAATTCATGACATATGTGTATACCATTTTAATATGAAGAAATTAACATGCTCAATTAGCATCATGATATATAAACACTTAATGTCATGTATACATACTATCGGTAGGCATAAATAATACAATTATTATATTTTCAAAAATATTAATCATTCGTATGACTTAATTTGTGTAGTGCGTGTAAAAGGTCAATTATACTTTAATTAAATATAAAATATTATTTTTATAATGACTATATTAATAAGAACATAGAACTTATAAATAATGGGATCATCATGTTCAATGGCCCACATTCTAGACCTAAACGGCTATTGCACCAGCGTAGACCCAAGCAATGGCCCTGTGGGACCTAAGTAGTAGCTGCACTCATGTATAAATCCAAAAATTTCAAATATAGGTTTTAGGGTCAAACTATGAGTGGACTCATAACCAATATCAAGCACCAACATACCTAGCAGCTAATATTTATCCCTAATTGACCGATCAACCTATCCATCTATAAGTTGTTATTCATATAGCCTATTTTTATATTTCAATAATTTCATAATCATAATTTAAACTTAAATAATTAATTTTGATACTAATATGATATCAAATTAACATAACCAAGAATATTATTTCATTTCCCATATTTTGGCATTTAAGCACAAAGTCACGTGCCTTAATTATGTATACATGTCTCGCATTTCCATATTATGCTTTCATGCACATTTTAGTATCAAAATATTCATTTCTCACTTATGAGCAAATGTTATCAATTCCATGTTCCTTTTTAAGCATATTCATTCACTAAAGGCAAGAAGGCCATTTTAGCCACTAAAACTATTCACACACTTACATTCTAAGTAAAATTCGAAGTCACATTTTCATCACACATTTACTTTCTCTCTTAATGCCAATATTTTCATAATCACATACAACTCATGTGATACTCAAAATCATGCATTACATGCATATAGGCAATGTATACAACCTTTTCAATTTATACATGTAAATATCATACATATTACACCATCACATTAATCACATATTTATAAACATTTATAGGTCATTGAACATGCTCATTTATATACATTACATGACCTATAACTTTATAACTATCTAAATGGTTATTCGGCCACAAGTAATATTCACACACTCATATTTTTATTTTGTACAATATTATATTAATCTATTTCATCTCGTACTTATTAATTCATAATCTATAACACCCCCTACCTATTCTTGGAGGAACTAGACAAAGAATGTCACTTCCCACTAGTCACCCATCCTTAGATTGCTCCTGAGGTTCATTCATTTAACACTTATGTCAATAGTTAATTCTTTATTAACTACATGTATTTTCTTTAATCTATTCATATAACTATCTTATAATCCATCTGATAAAAACTTATTCCTAGTTGATAAAAATATATTTTACATCAGTTATTCATTTTACAAAAATTTGGGTAGCTTAACAACTACTCGAGTAATTAACCCTAAAATATATGCTTGCAAAAACACACTTCTAAAATTGTACTCAATCCTCTGTCATCTTCTAGACACTTCTAGTCCTCTAATCCACATATCAGCATACCACAACACATAGATATCAACACATAGGGCCTGGGGTCCACAATAATCAAATAAGCTAAATAGTTATCATACTAGGTATCTATTAATATATCAAGTTCATAATATACATACATCCTTTTTTATTTTAGGCTTAAACTAGAAAGATGACACTTTTAAACAATAGATCATAGGGAAATCCAAACTGTATAGTGGCCCACATTTTGGACCTTAATGGTTGTACCCACCTAGTGCAGTGGCCCTATCTTGAAACCGCTGTAGCTGTACCCATATAGTGCAGTGGCCTATCTCAAGACCTCGGTAGCTGCACCTACCCTAAATAGTGCAGTGGCCTTCATTGGGATTGTCGTAGCTGCACCTATATAGTGCAGTGGTCTATGTCGAGACCTTAGTGGCTGCACCCATCTAGTGCAATGGTCCCATCTAGGAACCACCATGGCTACACCCATATAGTGTAGTGGTCAATGTCTCGACCTCAGCAGCTATACCCACCATCATACTCATAGCCCTAAAGGCATAATATATCTAGTAGCTGCTAATCCTTAGTTGACCAATCAACCTATCCAGTGCGTGTCTAACTAATAGGCCAACTATCTATTAATTAATTTATTTATTTACTATTAATTTATTTTATTTATTTCCATGTTATTAAGATACATATATCATCCAATTTCATCTACTCAATTTTCACTAGACTGTTATAGGTTATTTGGTCAATTTTCACTATTGATTTAGTCGTTTCCCATTCTTTTCATGACTTTATGCCATCACATACCATGCCATTATGTCTCACACCATGTCACATTTCCATCATCATATTTCCATATTATTTTCCCATAAATCTTTTATGCCAAATTAATTACATAATGCTCAAATTTCATGTATTTCATTATATACCACATAATAACTTTTATTTCACACTTAGTGTACATATTCCTTTACAAATTTCTTATCACACCATATATACACAAATCTTCCCATATTATCATGCTTAACCATATCTATGTACTATGCCATAATCATACATATATTTTCACATGCCATGTTCCCTTTTATGTTACATATGTTATTATCAACATGTTACATCATGATTGACATAATGGACACATATCATGCATAACATGCCCTGACATACATATGACCATACATACATCATGGCTTTACACATGCTTTTCACATCTAAAACACATCCATATCATCATTATCACATCTAATTTACACTATGGCATGTTTATTCCATCAAAATGACATACACATATGCATGAATCAACACTTCCATACACACTTTTATGCATGATCACATACAAACACATGTTGGCATGCATCAATTGCATCAAATCCACATACTTAAGGTTGATTTCCACCTTTCTTCACCCTTTTATAGCCTTATATCCCTTGGTTCATGAATATTCCTTCTCTCACCTATATATGTAACCTAGAAGTTAGAAAATCCATTTAAAATTCTACAAAGCTCTAAATCAAAATCTCTAAAAATGGTTTTTCTTAGAATTATCAAAACTACTTAAACCAAAAATAAAAACCAAGAAATGAACACTCACACTCCAAAAAAGTCATTATTCACTCTATACTTATATCTTCCATTTAAGAGCTTATCTTTGGATTTTCTCACTTGGATAGTGTTTTATGGATGATGGAGGTAAATTCCCATATAAATTTTGCAAGATTTGGTATTGAAAAGAGAACAAAATGGTGGAAATCTTTCTTTTAATGGTGGCAATGTTTTTTCGGAAGAAATAGAGGTAAAGGATGACTTTTGAGCACATGTGGCTTCTTATATGTGTAAGGTCATTTATATGGGTAAGTGGCATGGTTAGATCGCAACATATGGCGATTTAATGGTCCAAATTAACTTGATTTTGCCTTAAATTTTAGATAATTTTAAAAATTCATCTGTGCTTCTAAAAATAACCATCTTTGTTCCAAAAAACTTCAATTATACTCACTTAAGACCATGTAAAACTTTACCCTCAAATTCTAAAGGCAAGTAGGTGTACTATTCACCCAATATAAAAATAAATTTCGAAAAAAATATCAAATGATCTTAGAAAATTAAAATCCCTCATTAGATTTTTTAACCTTCAAGGTGTCTTATTTCTAGGTCTATCTAGATACATCTCGGGTCATTCTCAGCACAATCTCATTTTATGTCACTATTCACTTTGTTTATTGCCTAAAATGAATTATTGGCTTAGCTAAAATTTTAAATGATTTCATTTTCATCATTTTTGGCCCGTCAAAGTTTTATGACTAGTACCCATCTCCTCTGGCCTTAATAAGGTATCTTGGCTTCCCCAAAACACTATTCAAGCCTCGAAGGTACTATTTATGAAACCTTGATTAATGGGCATTACATAATCCATCATTAGGTGCTATTGTGGTAATTTACACATTCATCACAATACACACATTTTCACACAAAAAGGCTATTCGACCATCTTATCCTTTCACACTTCAATGCCATTTCTTTCCTCATACATCATGAATTAGTATCTCATTTTATTCTATAATCATCATTAAAATGTCAATTACTCCTATATAACACAATTCATCCACCTTTACACACACAAGGCCTTTCAGCCATGTATGCACACACACTCACAACACAATTTCTTTCATCATACATCATACATTCCTAACCTATTATATCCCATAATCTCTATATACAAGTTAATTTTCATTTACAT
>CANXYI010077196.1:0-11244 GCA_948208565.1 Hura crepitans
ACTTTAAATATGACATCCCAGTTTCTTCAGCATTCAACTTCAGGAGCTCTGCTCTATGTGTGTGTTCCCAATGCACTTTAAATTCTGTGAATACATTGATTGCATTCAATTCTTTGATTAAATAACACAGATATGACTCAATCTTAATTCTTAATCCTACAGATCCTGCCATAACTGTGTTTATCAGGAAATCAACCACATCTTGAGTTCATTGCCTCAATAAGTATCTAACCAAGGATATTATAGACATACAAACGAACATTCACAGACTGAATCACTTCTTGCCGGGTGAGTTCTTTACATAATTAGATTACTCATCTCATGTAAGTTCCTAAAAACTGATGAAAATCAACTAATATTTGCATCACATATTGCCATCCCATAGCACCAAGAAGTATTCGTTTGCACAATATATAAAATAGGTACCTGTGTTCTCAGAAGTAACCTGACCCAAAAATCCATGTTTGGAATCATCTGATGGAATAGGCAAGCACAACAGTTAAAATACAACTAACAAACTCTCATATCTGCCACCGAAAAAATAAAAATCCTAGAAAGCATGATATTGATATAACATTATTTGAGCAAGTTAATTGCTACTACTGGCACATTTTAAACTGTTTGGTCTTAGATTATGAGAACTACAAGCTGTATCATGATCAAGTTTATGCCAGAGTGAGTGAAACAAATTCATAGATTTGGTTCCAAAGAATACAATAATACAATTGGTCTATGCTATCATATACCTATTTGAGAATTAAAAGCATTTGATAGCAAATCTATTTGATTTGTGAGCGTGGTTTCTTGAATTATTTTTTATCCTTCGGATCAAAAAACAAACAAATCAAGTAAGCTTATTATTGACCTCCTTTACAACTTTCCTGTTTCTCTTTAACTCTCTAAGGTCATGTTCAGGACACTGTTATTAACTTCAGATCTGCCTTTCATGACAGAAGCCATTGGAATTCGAAGTTGACATTTCCTCTTTTGGGCCTTCATCAATTAAGTACAAGAATCCTAAATACTCTGCGACGTATTATATATACTCCAAACAATAATCTCTCATTTGGCCTTCCAAAGGCTTGAGCATAATCGTGACATTGTTCAGTTACTCACCTGGCTTTATAAATCATAGCTTGAAGACACTAGGCCAATTTCAGCATACAATGCATAGATGCAAACTATCTTGCAAAGATGATAGTGAAGGATAAATTTTATTAATTAAGCAGAGTTATTTGAGTCGATGACAGTTCTTATGGTTGAAAAAAAAAAACTAGAAACAGCTTGAGAAAGGGAACATACATCTAATCCACGAACTCCAAGCAAGAAATATCGATAGGCTGCACCAACCATCAAGTAACCTCCAAAAAGGCATAGGATACTGAAAAAATAGTTAAATAAATAAAGTATCTGGACGATCAAAATGATTCCACATTATCATACTTTTAGCCAGGTTAATAATTTTGTGGACAAAAGAAAAAAAAAAAGAAACGAAAACCTTGCATTATCATCAAGGTACCAAACCAGCCCAATCCTTTCCCAGGAAAAGACGCAACTGTAGCACAACCCGCAGGATGTTCTAGTACTGCAGCCTGTCAAATAAATAAATACAAGTTTAAAAATTCTACAATCTATTCCAAATCTATGAATTCACTAATCTTTCAAATGTCAGAACGGAGTTGACTATACAAAATAGAATGACAAAATTAAGACCCTATACATATAAAAAGTACAAAATCCACATTACTCTACTTAAATAATTATCTTGCTGGATTCACATGCCAAAATCTTTTGGCCAATTGCAAAAGGTACTTTAGTTCCAAGTAATCACACATTATATAAGATCTGACAATCAGAAATAATGGCTTCCATAGAACTGTGAAGAATATCGTTTTGGCCATATGAGCAAAAGAAATTCAGCTGGTGTTTTCCATTTCATTATTCTGACTATAGTTACCTATATATATATCATGCATATTTTATTGATATCGGGAATTACATCAATGGCCAGAAAGGGGCTTTTATAACATAAGGTAATACTGAAAAGAAGAATAACATTTAATTCCGAAACTAGAATGGAGTATGAGTATACCCACGTCCTCAAGTTTGCAACACTAGATTAGGTGAATAACAGACCATGACAAAGCCAAAACATCCCCACATCGAATACAATTGAGAAAAAGAAATATGTAATGATGTGTTGAAGTGGCTTTTAATTTATAGCTAATAAATTTTTATGACATACTATTTAGAAGAAACTGAGGAGAGCATTTCTTCATAATAAGTATACAATCGAGAAGGACAACAGCTATGTGCACACAAACTTGCAAATTCATTCAGGGCAGCAAATAATATAAAGCATTATCAATTGTCGTATTTGAATTCCAGAGACTCACGTAATCACAGGTCCTTGATTTCTCCAGTGAATGTGGCCCCTAACAGAATAACGAACTCAAGAGAATAAACAAAGTATTAACAACTTCAATGAAAAAATACATTATAATCAGTAATAACGAAAAGAACTTGGAAAGAAGCTCCCTCACCTGAACACTGTTTGAACTACAGAAGACAGAAACAGAGAGTGAACAATTCTTCTCAGAGTCAGTGGACTTGTCAACAGTATTTGACATTTTAACAATGGCACCCTTGTGTGGATTCTGCTTATCTTCATTATAATGACAGATGAGTTAGTTCTTTGAAACATAAAATTTTTGTAGAGTTGAACAAATCACCCTTGGAAGCTGAAGGTTGTCATGCAGGGTGAAAATGCTTGCACTATCATAACCGATGGGAAGGCCACACATCAAATATAGATATCATTAATCCATCCAAAGAAAGGAAAACTATCGTACCAATGATGTTAGTGATAGTGCTTGAAATACATCCAATAGTAGTGCATACATGGTAACCTGCAAATGCAACATAGATTGAATTAAAATTCTTAAAGAAACTCACGCAACCTGGCCTACCACAGTTAATGCCCCAAATGAGAAAGGCCTACAGTTATATTCTGACCATTGTCAAAAAAGTTGATGCAATGACTCAATGTAGGGATAATGGTACTAAGATTTGTTTTTCGAACATTAGATTATCTCCTCTATAGAAAATACTTGTCAGCCAATACAAGCAATCAACTACAACAAGAGCCAAAAAGAATTATTTTCTATTTCATTTCAAACAATGAATCTAAATTCTGAGAACTCAATGAAAATATTAGGGAAAAATTTTGGATGACGATATTTTACTTTGTGATTGAAATCAGTTATCAATTTGCAGGCTGCAAAAGTTATGTGATTTATCTTTTCTATAGAAAATATGGCATACAGAACTAAGCCCTTCAGAGATCAGTATAATAAAACAAATGCGCTAATTGCACTCCATGCTTACATTAGCGAATAACTTCCCTAAACTACAGAAACCATGGTATGCAAGGAATTCCCAAGTACACTGACTGGCCTCTGATACAAATTTTCATATTCTTCAAAGACAGGCATATCTGAAATTACGTTACCTCCTATGTTGTTTGCAACAAGTGCACTACATTTCATGCCACAGGGTGAAGGACCCCCGCATTCCTGCAGCATTAAAGGAAAAAAAAAAAGGTTAATCAGCAGAAAACAGTATAGACTTAAGGTTGTGAAGAAACTATTAACTTTATGTTGCACAGCGTACCTGATTAAGAAATGCAAAACCAAATGCTAAAAACCTTATCCTTCACGATGCCTCACCAAAAGGTTAAAGCCAGGAAACGACACTAATTTATCCAATATATAGAGGCATAGCACCTCAATCTAACTGAAAAAAAATAAAAAGTTCTTAATAATTTGAACATCTAGACAAGACACCTGAAAAAAGCATCTCACAACTTTTAAAATAGACCACCAGTTTCATGAAGCTAGCACACATAAATGAAGAAACATCATTCAAGGGATATAATACAATGTGAGGGCCCTAACAAAAGCACACTTAGCTAAGATCCTGTTCTAGCATCTTCAAATTGGAATACGAACTTCAGAGGTATGTTGAGAAGAACTTACCAAACAATCAAAACATCTAGGTGGATTATGATTAAAAATCATTCCATCGCATAGCTGTCCCACAAAGTCAAATAAGATAAACCCAGTCGCATATTAACTAAAAGATATAAACACCAGGTTATAGAGTAACATCCAAAAGACTGCTATAAAGATATAGTAATGGCCATAAATAAAGAGAAATTCTTATGCTTTGTATGAAGTTTTCCAAAAACTGAATATTATTTGTACTGTGAACAAAAAAGAGGCCTAATAACAATTTATCTCCTTATTGGCATGTATTGAGTAGAAACATGGGAATACACATGAGAACACATTCATTCATTTGTTTCTACATTGTGAAGTTGCTAGGGCGTTTTGGAGTCTTCTTAACATCTTTTAGGAGCGCTGTGTGTCCAGTTATTTAGAGACTTCAGCTGATTCAAAAAAAAATTTCTATGCAAAATGCCAAACTTTTATAATATCCTAGTTAACGTACAAATTATCAAGCATCAAAATTTCTTCTGTTTGTAGTTGTCTGTTGAGTAATATAGGAGGATTCCTTGTTCTCCACAGTGCACTCTGTTTTTTTCCTAGTAAAATCACCAATATTATTAAAACAAGAACCTTTCAGCATCTTCCACAAACATAAGCATAACATCTCGTTTCTTGATTTTCCAGATTGAATAACAGTGTTCCATATGAATTTGCTTCCCAATTTTTTAACGAGCTAGCACATAGCTTGCAAGCCAATTACCATAAGTGACTGCTCCTTTAGTCTTCGAAATTCAAGGGCAATTAGGAATTCAGTCTCCCAACCACTGAAATACTGGCAATTTGCAAAACTTGGAAAATAAAAGTGTAACATGATGGAGCCAACCTGAAACCAGAGCACAGACTCGTTTGCTGCTACGCTATAAAACCTACAGCAGGAAAAGTGAGCTTTTTATTAAGAACTGCACCCATTTAACAAGCATGTGTTCCATTAAATTAAGGTTGCAGACGCCTTAATAAACCAAGATTCCATCTTAAATCAGGTCCATAAAGCAACCAATTTACCCAATGATTCTTTTTTTTTTTTTTTTAATGTTAATGGAGAAACTTATGCATAAGGACCAAGCCTAAGTAGGGTTGAATTAAATATACACCAAAACTGAAGACTATGGCATGCTACGGAGCCTAGTCAAGCACTAATTGAACTGAAAATACAAAAATAATAATGCCATGGACTCTTACAAGGTGCATTGGATTATGAAGAGACCAAAGAAAATGCAAAAAAGTTTGAAACCAAACTACCATCGGATGTTTGAAAAAAATTAATAAAGATAGAATAATAGCTGAAGGCGCGGAAACCCAAGAACAGTAATGCAAAGAAATTTCACAGAAGCAATGTATCAAACATACAAGTGCATAATAAAAACAGAAAATTCAAAACAAATGAGAAATACCCAGATCAAGAAACGGAGAAAGAGAGAGTACCCATCTTCGCTGAGGACACCATAAGGAAATTTCGGGAGCGGAGAAGCCAAACTGAAGTTGTAAAGCGTGTTTCCGTCGGAAAAACTGAGCTGGCAGACTGCAACCGAATTTAGAGAACCGTACGGTGGTATAATCACTATAGAGATTATAATTAGGAACCATTTCATGGAATTCAATCTTGGAGTCATTATTCGGGCAGCTCAATTGGCTTTTAATTCTCTTTTTTCATTTGTTTTATTTGTTCATTGTTGCGGAAGTTGTCGCCAAAAGAGAAGAAATTGCTTAGAAGGTCCTGAGAATTAAGAAATAAGATAGGACAATTACGCAATTTGGAAAATTTAAAAGTCTTTCTTATTTTTATTATTTTTTAATCTAAAAAATATAAGAAGATTAATTTAGAAAAAACAACGAAAAAATCAGCAAACTTTAGCATTATTTATTTTGACAAATTAGTCAAGTATAAAAGAACTGACCATTAAATTTTGCAAGCTCTGGTTCTGACAAAAAGCTTAGGAGATTAAACATCCAAGATTTGAAGTCATTACCTGCCACCCTCCAAAATATTGAGCGCAAATGCCTAACAGGTTTGATCATCTTAGAATTTCCTAGCAAATGAACTATGTCATGGAGTTCTGATCTGCCCAATCTTGGGGTTCAAGAATCTCATATATCACTGTAACTGAAGCAGCAATGAGTGGGAGATGGTTCCCTCCTAAGCTGGGTTGGATCAAGATGAATGTTGACGTAACGGTCGTTACTTGTTAGTCATGGTCTAACAAGTTTTGGAATGGTTTTCAGGGATGACTCTGGTTCTGTCCTAGCGTGTGCTTCAAAGACAGCAGTTGGGGACTAGAACCCGATTACTACTGAAGCAAAAGCTGTAAGCTGGGGACTACAAATGGCTTGGGAGCAGTCTTTTTTTGACATTACTGTGGAATCAGATTGTAAAAACCTTATTGATAAGCTTCAAATGGAATTGAAGGTGCTTAGTGCTTTCTTTCACCGCTGCTCGTGGGCTTTTGTTTCAAGGAAGTCTGATATGCATGTATATCTGTTGACCAAATCCAATTCTATGCATTATTTTCTAGAAGTCTGGATTGAGGAGTTTCCTGAGTTTATCTCTTCTGCTATTTCAACTGATATTGCTAATTTTCTGTTGAATGAAAGTTCTATTTTTTATGCCAAAAAAAAAAGAATTGATTAGTGTAATTAAGCGGTTGAGAGTTCGGATATTTTCTCAGTTCGGATATTTTCTCAGTTAATCAGTAGTTAATAATCAATTCTCAATAAAAATTATTAAGGATGTAAATTTTAATTTCTCTTTTATGTACACATTAAGTGATAGGCAGATTTTACAATCGAATTTTTAGGATAAGAAGTTCATTTCTATCTAAAATATTCCAATCAACTATGACGATTGTAATCATAAATTATGAAGTTTAAATTTTATGCAGGAGAAATCCAAATTCCTAATTATTATAGGGGAGAGTGTAATATTTAACGGTTTATTTTTCTTTGTTACTTTCACTCAGTCTTTCATTAATATGAGAAATTATCAGTGACACTTATTGAATAATTTTTGTCTATAAATGAGTATTGTTTTCCCATAAAATTAAAGATTATCATGTGCGAATCAATCCTATGGAAGCCACGACTTATCTAATTCTCCTTGTGAACCTTGCAAATAATCTGCGAGATGAGAGAGGAAAAAGTAGAAATTAAGATAAGCAGGAAAAAGAAACAAAAGAAAGGAAAAAGAAAAGAAAAATCTGAATTGATGAAAATTTAATATTACCTCTACCAATACAGATTACTGGGATATGAGAAATCTTGGACCACTCAGAGCCATTCTCCTTGGCGCAGCTTCGTATGAGGAGTGGACAATCATCAATAATCAGCTGAGCCATTTGGGAGAGGCCTTGAAGGGCTCTAGCTGAAGGTAGATGTTTCAAATTCTTACAATTCCAAATTAGAAGGCTTTTAAGAGAGGACAAATTGCCCAACCATTCAGGTAAAGTTTCCACTCCGTCATAGAAAGCTATAAATAATGACTTGATAGCAGTGAGGCTTTGAAAGTGATAAAGTGCATACTTTAAGTCATCCTCATTTATAGATAACCATGCACGAGACTCTTCTTGAAACTCTGGAAACACGTCAGCACCTCTAGAGTGATAAATTAACACTTTTTCAGGATATTGATCATGTAGAGGCAATGCACAATGCAGATGAAGATCAAAGCAGCAGTTATAACATTTGTAGGAAATTGAATTTCCCAATTGATCACACTTTGAGCATTTATATATAAAGTTCACCCACGGTGGCATTATCACAAAACTCAGCGGGTGTTCATGTCCTTCATATCTTAGAATGGTTGGGCAAAACCCAGATTCAATGTGGGTTTGGAAAAGGCAATTAGGACATGATATAGAAAAATTATCACAAATATTACACTTATGCTTACTTGGAAACTGATACTCAGGATTGTTTTGCCTTAGATACCAAGGACACTTATCTTTAAATTCGGCACACTCTTTATGAAGAATGAACTCGTCGCATTCTAAGCATTTGTAGGTTGCACCAGAAATTGATCTCTTGCAATTATTACAATGAAGTTTTTCAAAATTAGCAATATTCGCGTCAGAAACCATAGAAAATTCATGTGCATGCCATTGTGAACGAATTTTCTCATCAAAAGAAAGTATAGATGTTGATGTCGAACCTTCTGATTCTTTTTCTTCAAAGGCCTCGTGCGACGTTGACATTTGTAACAACTTGGGTGCAAATTCCTCCACTTTGAATGCCTCTTCCATGTCGATGATAAGACATGGGACCTTGCCGATATCGTACACATCACCATCGGAATCTTCATCACTGTCACGAGTACTTAAGCATTCAATTATGATGAGAGATGAACTCTTGGAACTTGCTAGTTCCACCAATTGGACGAAGTCATCATGTTTATAGAGTGGAGTGTTGATGATCACGTTGAGTTTTGAGTCGAGTTGGGTTGAAGTGACTCGAGTGATAATTTCGAAATTTGCACCGTCGGGTTCAACGAATGGAATTATATCAGTTTCATCGATAAGAGGATATTGAAGGTGGGCAGCTAGTTTACGAGCAATTTCACTCTTTTTGTTTGTTGATAGACCTTTCATTGCTATCATAGTGGGAAACATTAGTGGGGCTAATGATTGAATTTCCTCTACCTCTCCTTAAAATCACAATGCACATAAAACCATTCATGAATGTGAATTTATAATGCTTATCATGCATGCATCCTACTCCAAGAAAAGAACAGAATTTTATCTCTCGCTCCTTAATTGAGTTGCTTATCATTCTTCTCTAAGAAAGGAATATTTCTTTACCTTTATTTCCTTAAGATGCTTATCATCCTTCTCTAAGAAAAAAAAAAAAAATTGCTACCATATACCTTGTTTGGAAATGGAGAAAAGTTGCTGATGAGAAGCAAGTTCTCTCTCTCTATATATATGTATATGCTCTTCTCCTAAAGTAATTTCTTTCCTAGACTTCGCTCATACACTGAATTAATAGAGTCTTATCATTTCAACAAAAATGATTGAAAAAATAATTATCAATCAAAATATATCCTATTATAATGGTCTTTGCTGAAATGACAAAAACCCTGCTTACTTGATATTTGCATGCAATCAATTTGCTCAATTTTAACTTTCTTAAATTTGTGACTAAGAAACACACAAGAAAAGGATAAATATAATAAATATTATGTGAAATTGTATAATATTATTTCAACAAAATAATTTAAGCGCAACTAAATTTTTACAAATTAATTTAAATTAACGGGAATTTTCTTGTTGATGAGGATAAAATTTTTGAATGAATAAACTTCAAATCATTTCTCCACGCTCATTGAGGAAGTAAAATGATAGTACTGATTAGAACAAAGTCCCATAAAATTGTGGATTAATTAAACTCACATTTACTGTATTTTATCAATAACCAACATGTGATAAATAATTTTTTTTTATCATAAAAGTAATTCAATTTTTTTAAGTTTTTTCATGTGAAAATCACAATGCTCGAGAATATTCAGTGTTAGATTGTCTATATGACACTCTATGTTAAATATACAGAATATCAAAAAAAAAAAAAATTGAGCTATCAGGTGCGAGATTAGTTGTCTATGTACACTGCTCTATGTAAACATGCAAAATATCCAAAGTTAACATATTTTTTTTTCAGTTTTTGAAGTGTACCATATATATATATTTGCTTTAAAGTGACATATTTTCTTAATAATATATATTGCCACAAAAAAAATTTTTCTCTCAAATATTTAAAAATATTTTTTATTGAAAAATTGAATTTGATATCTCAAATTGAAAAAAGAAGAGGTATTTCATTTCATCCCTTGCATTAGCATTTATTATTTTTTTTTTTATTATTCCAAGTTGTAAGACGGAGATTGTAGGAATAATATTTTTGTTTTTCTATTTTGGTGATAATTAGGAATGGTTTTATATCCATAAAAAAAAAAAAAGCCTTATCTGAATCACATATATCAAATTTTTTATTGTTACTCCTTAAATTAAGGCTTATTATAAGTTGTGGGGTGGAGATCGTAGAAATAATATTTTTGGTTTTATATTTTGGTGATAATTAGGAATAGCAATGCCTTACTCGAATTATAACTCAAATTATTTATATATAAATTTAAATATATTCTAAATTAATTAAAAATACTTTTAAATTACACAAAATCGTTCCAAACCCACTTTACTACCCAAAGGATATGGAAGGTGGGAAGAGAGTCTACGTACAAGCTACTTCACTCTTTTTGCTTGAGGATGGACCTTCAATTGCAATCATAATTAGCAATATTGGTAGATCTAATGATTGTATTTCCTCGACTTCTCCTTACTGTTTCTCTTTTGATGACTAATTACAATACACATAAAAAATCATTCATAAATGAGAACCTTAGCAAAATAAAAGGAAGAAGAAACGAAAAAGAGGAAAAAGGAGTAAAGCATAAAGTGCTTATCATGCATCCTACTCTAAGAAAAGAATATATTTTTTTACCTATCTTTCCTTAAGGTGCTTATCATCCTTCTCTAAGAAAAGAATAGATTTCTGCTTTTCATTCCTCATATAATAAGTAACAAAAATTAAAAATAAAGGATGAAATACCTACCGTGATTTATGGTCATATTTGCTTCTTCTCTAGCTAAATTGCAACTAATATACATCTTTTAAATTTCCTTTCACTATGTGCTTATGCTTGATTTTGTGGATTACGTTTATTTGTTTTTCTTTTTTCTTTTTTTGGCAACTTGTGGGATTGAAATTTCTCAATTTTACTAAACTTGGCTTTGTTGTAGCAAAGCAAAAGAAAAAACAAATCTTAAAGATTGCCACCCTACACTATGTTTGGAATTAAACAAATAAATTTGCCATTGAAAAAAAGTTTTCATGTAGAATAGATAAGCTTTCTTGCTAAAGTAAGATTGATCTCTGCAGGCAACGCATTTCATCAATTTTAATTTTTTTTTCCAAATTTGTGACCAAGAAACATGCACCAAAAAAGAAGATAAGTATGAAAAATATTATGTGAAATTTTATAATATTATTTCAAGGAAATAATTCAAGTGTAACTAAACTTTTGCAAATTAATTCGAATTAATGATAATGTTCTTGTTGCCATAAATGAGGTTCTTGATTGATTGAACCACTTCAAATCATTTCTCCCTGCTCATTGAGGAACTAAAATGGT
>CANXYI010077512.1:0-16139 GCA_948208565.1 Hura crepitans
GAAATTTTCAATTATTATCAATTGAACCCAATAAGAAAAATTAATAAACCTTTTATTTAATTTGCATTTAAGAATTATCACTAATAATACCTTATTATTAGTGAAAATGGTTTAATATGTCTTAAAATTAATGAAATATTAAACTTTATTTAAGTTAAAATATACAATTAAAATAAAATTCATCTCATTTATCACTCTCAAGTCGATTTATAATGTAATAAAGATAAAATATTTCCATCCTAAATAAATAGTATTAAAAAAATTGTAGGATGTCTAATACCTTCTCTATGGTTATCAACCTTTAGACGTAGATCAAATCTAGTGTCTAATCATAGTCAAATTGCTTGGTGGAGTCTTTTTACTTTTAGTTCACCTATATGCCCTTCTAAACCTCTAATTACACTTATTTATTCCTTAGGGCCTATGGTGTGACAGCTAGCAAGTGATGGACCATGGTGGCAGTTAGCTATTATTATCAATTGATTGCAAAAAATAGATGAACTATACCATAAAAAGAAAAAGGAGATGGAAGTGTGTGTTATGACAAGCTTTATGTACAAGTTGTGATAGATCTAGAGTAAATCATTCCAAATAAAGCTTGCATGAAAGGCATAAAAAAAGGCATAGTACAATATGGTTCTAAACATCTCATACGCCAGCTGATTAAAATTGGCCATTAAGTGCTTTCTAAACTGCTTTAGCCCATAATACCATAGTGAAATTCAGAGAGGATTATAACGAATTTTACCACCAGTCTTTTATTATGTAGAGAAAACATTTTAGTTTTGCTATCATTGATAGATTGATAAAGTCTGTACGTATTTTACTTAAAAGGCAAGACTATTCACTTGAGAAATTAGTTGAATTGTATATAAGTGAGATAGTTAAGATATATGGAATACTAAATTCCATCATTTCTATTCAAGACCTAAGATTAGATTAAGGCTCTAGGAAAAGTTGCATAAAGCATAAGGAACTCAAGAAAATTTCAATATTGATTTTTACTCTTCGACAAATGACTAATCATGAAAGGTTATTCAGGTCCTACATAATATGCCTAGAAGTTGTATAGTACAATTTAAAGGTAGTTGGGATAAGCATCTTCCACTAATTGAGTTTGCATAGCAATCATTGGCCCAGTCTATGTAGGGACCATATAAAGTGCCTTATGAAGCAAAGTGCCAAATACTAATGTACTAGACATAGTTAAGTGAAAATAAATTAATAAGGTATAAATTGATTGGATGGACTAAATACATGAGTAAAGAAATCAAAGGAAAAACAAGCAAAGGTAGTGAAATAGGTAGAAATCCTATACAGACTTAAAAGGGAGAATATTGAATATCAAGTTGGGGATAAGGCATGCTTGAAAGTATTTCTATGGAAGAAGATTTTCAAGTTTGGCCTAAGGAGGAGTTGCATCTTAGATTTATTAGGCTCTATATAGTTATAAAGAAGTGGAGCTAGTAACTTAGAAATTGGCTCTACCTTCAAGTTTGTCAAGAGTTCTTAATGTCTTCCATGTTCCAACACTAAGAAGGTATAGGTTTGATCCTTTACATACCATTCCTTTAGAGACAGTTGAAGTACAGTCAGATCTAACTTATGAAAATGAAATAGTAGCAATTGTAGCTAGGGAAGTGAAAGTCCATTGGTGGAAGTCCTATGGAAGATAATATGGAGAGAGCAATAATGGAGACAAAAGAGTTAATGAGACAATATATCTCTATTTGATTGATTAAGGTCTGAACTCTAATTTTGAGGACGAAATTGTCTAAGTAAGGGAGACTTGTAACATCCCTAATTTCATCAAAAGAGAAACTAAATAAATAGGATTAAAGGAAGCTAAAATGTATAATTTAGAGAGTAAATCGAAAATTTTAAATAAATTTAAAGAAATAAAAAAATTCAAAGAAGAGAAATACAAATTAATTATGTAAATAGGGAATTATAAAATTTTAGATATATATCATGCAAAAGGGAATACAAATTTTATTTTATAAATCAAAAAATTGTCACATAAGGGAATTAAAAGACATAAAAATTTAAATAAATTAACAAAATTTAAAAATAAATAAATTAGTTAATTAAATTATAAATGCTAATAACACAGAAATGGTTTTATATCAAATGAAAGTTCTACTTTCAAAAAAAGTAATAAGAGAATGGGAAAATTTAAGTAATTTATAGGATTATTATTGGGCAAAAGTGATATAGAGTATATAGTACTTTAGGAGTGTGTAAGTAACTCTTTAATATCTAAAGAAATAGGAGTGTTGGAAAGAGAAAGAAAAAAGGTTCCTTCATCTTCTTTTTTTATGCTTGTCTATTGAGAAAGGAGAAAAAAAATCCTTGCTTGGGTCCTAAAGTATTGCCACCTAGAAATATTATCATCAAACTCATGACATAAGGGTGAAGATTGAAGCATATAAGTGCAGGAATTAGGACAATTAAGATTATTTCAAGCCAGAGAATCCAAAAAAGACACCAACTCAAGTTTTTTCTTTCAAGATCAACTCTATCGACTAGGGAGTTACAATGTTACCATTAAATATCAATTTCAATTTCAATTTTAAAAAAATAATATGAAAAAATATGAGAAAATAAAGTGATTGCAAGAGTATAGTAGAAGAGCTAAAGGAACTAAGGCAAAGAGACTCATTTCTTTCATTCTACATCAGTAAAAGAAAAAAAAAACATAGATAGGTAACATTTCAATCAATTTGTGCTTAGTTTAACAAACCTATGATGTATTTAATTACCATAAAAGAATTAATTTCTATAAATTTTAGAAACTAAAAGGAGTTTGAGCCAAATTAAATCCCCACCGACTATTGAAATTTTAGCCGATGAATTCAACGAGTTAAAGGAAAATTCCTACCAAGTATTTGTATGAAAATTTATATTTAAAGTATTTAAATGGATTTCATAATGATTGATTTTCCTTTAAATATTAATTTTGTAAGGGGAGATTGATTAATTCTCCTCTATTAAGGGAGCTATTATAAGGAAAAAGGTTAATAGTTATTGTTGATTAAATAGAGAGTGTATTCATGTGATGTGAAGAGAAAATTAAAGTTTGAATTGGCAGTAGAAGTGGAGTAATAGCTTTGCGCCTATTTTCTATTCATATTTAGTTAGATTCATTAGTGGAAGGGTTAATTCATAAAAAAAAGGAACATATTCAGTAAAGAAACAACCAATTAAGATGTTATAACTCAAATTATGGATGATTAAATAGGTAAAAAGTGAAATTATATGGTAGGGATAATAAAAGAATAAATATATGGTTAGTAGGCTCTTATGTGCATTAGCTAAAGGAATAAAGAAAGAGTAATAGAATACTAACTATGTTAGCTATTGTAGCACGATCACAAACTTGTAAAAGTAAGCAAATAATTAAGGTTGTTAAGTTGTAAATCCTTTAATTATAGCATTATAATCATGGGTTGGTTAATGCCTTAAAATAAGCTATTAATAAAAATATTACAAGTCTAACAAATAAGAGAAATTAAGTTTGATATAAATTAAGTGTCATATATTTTATGTTTATGTTTGCTATTGAAGGAAGAGCATGTTCATTTCTTTAATAAGCTTATGCTAAGCCTATATCTTTAGGGTTTAGGTTGCTTTAAAAGAGATATGTACAAATAGGTGACTTAAAATAATAGATCTTAACTTAGTTTTGAGAGTTGCAAAGGTTTTGAATCTTAGCTATTGCAATATTCATAAATCATAACAAAGACATATGATGTTGATGTCATGATTTTGACATTATATCTATTATTAAAGAGCCTGTTCTAGGTGTTGAATTGTTGTAAAAATATCAACTTGATTTTCTATGCTTGAATTCCCTATACTTCGAATTTGACCACTATGAAATGGTTAACTCTTGATTACTACACTATACCTACTAAGAATTTTAGGATCTGTAGATATAATTAGATGGTGTTTTAAAATTGAGATTATTTTTTGAATGCATAAAAAAATTCAAGTGATAAGAAATTAGTTAGCATTGAAATTTTGTTTTCATAAAAGAATGACTTTTCTTACTTAGAGAATGAATTGAGGTTAAATTTCCTCATCATAATACATAAGATATCAAAGAATGAATGTATTTGGTTTCGAGATTACTAAAGGCTGAACTAGACATATTAGCCATACTTATATTACAAAGAAGAACATCAATGCTAAAATTGTACATGAATCCAATTTTGAATTGTTAGAGTTTAAGTATAATTATTTTTATGTACATTATGCTTAGTAGTTTTTTTAATAACTTAAGCTAGGGAAAAATGTGTATATCAAAGTCTATAAGTAATTGGAAATTATTTGTATTTGAAGATAAAAAGACAATCAAAAACTGCATTTATGCTTAAAGAAATCCTTTTATAGTCGAGGTTCATAGTAAAATAAAGTATGAACATATAGAATGCAATATGGCTATTTGAATAATATTCAAAAATAGAAATGTATATTAGTAAAAGTTCATAGAAGATTTAGAGTTGAATATAAAGAATGTATGATTACAAGTAATAGGACTTGACATTTTGATCACTTTTACCTAATGGCATCTAAAATAGATAAAAAGCCAATTTCAAATCATGGTGTGTAAAAAGAAAGAATAGTTTACTGAAGAATGTATTACATAAGTTAAGCCAATTGACTTTCCATGGCATTTGGGTGGTTATGATACATTAATAGATGCTATGCATAATCTACTTGACATTGATACCTAATATTAAGTACAAATCTTAATGGAACTAGGTGTCACACCCTTACCCAATAAGAGAGTGAACTTCCTTTAAGGTTACCCATCCTCAGATTTCCTTAAGGGTCATTCTTTTAACTTTTATTAATTTATTATGTTTTTCTACTTACATCTGAAATTTTTCCATCTTTTCTTTATGTCCATTTTATTACAGTCAAAATACATAGTGAAAACCTTTTGTTTAATTAGAAAATATTTTTACAAAAAATCGGACAACATAATGATCGTACTAGTTAAAAATCAAAATTTTTTCTATCGTAAAAACACACTTCAATATATTTCATACATTATTCCTCATCTCATAGACCCTTTTAGTCCTCCAAACTCATCAACATACACAATCACACATGCACAGTCAACATATTAAATTAACACTCACAACCATAGGGTCTCAGACCCATCATCATCAAAGAAATTCAGATAAGTTAACAGTCTATATACATATTATAGACATAAAGTCATTTTGATTCAACATTCACATTTTTACAAACATTTTATATATAATTCCTTGTACATCCCCAAAACCCCATTATTATTTATTACATGAGTACACATCCTAACTTTACAAACAAAAGACAAGAAATATTACCCCAGAAACTCTATTATTTAGCTATAGAGGCTTTTGACTTTTTGTACTTCATCAACTTTTACCTGCGCATCGAAACACCGATACACTGAGTATAACTCAGTGGTTAATTTTGAATAAAACATATGCATACTTCACACTCACAAATGTATTCATGCAATTTTAGTCATTCATAGCAATTCATTTCCATTCATCAAACAATTAAAACAATTCAATATTCTTTAATAGGCAATTATAGTAATATCATGCATTACATCAAAATTTGCATTCTCACTAATCATTTATGGTCAATTTATATATATTCATTGTTATTTCATGCCAAGTTTTCATTTCTTTTTAACTTTTATAACATCCCATTTATTTTTAATTAATAGGCCCATACCGATAGACTCCACCTAAGTACACTAGATAGCAGAATCCTAGTTATGCAGTGGTCCACATTTCGGACATTCACTATAGTTGCACCTACATCATGATGTGCAGTGGTTCTATAAACCAAAACATGGTTGCACACGCCCATGATAGTTGTGCAGTGGCTTTAGAAACCAAAATGCTGTTGCACCAGCCCATAAAAATATTATGCAGTTGCTCCAAATGAACTATAATGTCAGCACCTGCCCATAGTCATGATAAAATTTGTATTGATCTAAATGATCAAATCTAGTAGCTACTTTATTCCTAGCTGTAGAGATTATATATTTTTACCAGGGATAAGAGTGGTTAGTAGAGTTACCACCTAGCCTCTTCACCAAGACCTCTAACCTTCTGTATAAGAAAGGTTCAAAATTATAGATCTTATTTATGCCCCAATAATATGTTATCCATATATATTGTAACATTTATCAATCCCTAATCATTCAAGCATACGTCATTCTTAATTTAAATTGCATCACCTTTGCATGTATGGAAATAAATTGTGATATAAAAAAAATACACTTATGCATATTATACATCCAGAAAGTGAGTCATTCATTGATTGTCAATTGACCTAACAACTACCCTTAATTCCATAGGCTCCTATCTCTAGGAGATTGGCTTTTATTAAAATACATTTTTCATATGACTTTTGATTAGGGAAAACTTAAATCCATTTTTATTAGAAAGTACCAATTAATTATATAGAAAACTGTTTTAATGTGAGACTAGGATTTAATGTGTAAAACAAGTTATTTACTAGTTATTACAACCCCAAAATGAATGATAAAGTGTTTATGGTACAAAACTAAGGAGGCAAATTATAGTCTTAAAGTGGTTCTGCTTCTACATTGCCAGGTCCGTACAGACGTCAAAGAGGTTAGCCATTAGTCCGTGCAGACCATTATTAGGGAAAGATTGAGTTTGTTCCATCTTCCACTCCAACTAAAGAGTATAGTTGACAACTCAAGAAACACCAAAGCCAAAGAGATTAGATCATGATTATTAATACATGATAAATAGAATATGAACATATGTGAGATGAATGAATCAAAGACCATTGATTATATAGGCAAGACACATGCTGAGGAATCATCATATAACTTATAACACATTGGTCTATGTAGACATACAACCCTTAGGATAGGGAGTTCGTGCGGACTACTTTCCAACTTAAGGCACACAATCACATACTTTCAATATTAACCCATGGATATATTAATTCATACCAATCAACTAGCATTTAACATGGTACTATTAGGACAGGTAATTATGCTTATTGAATATAGGTTCGTGCGGGCCAGGTTACCAAATTAACATAAATGAAATAAGGCCGTGCAGACTAACCTATATGCTTGTATCTAAAGGCACTAAGTCCATGCAGACTTAAACAAGTGTATGATCAAATTTATGTAGTGAGATTAATCATCATATAGTATGCTGAATATTAACTATAGGCATTAATCTTACGTCCTATGCATCAAATACAATTAGCCTACTCATCATAAATAAGAGTGGGGATAACAAAGTATCATCCCACTCATAATTAATTTTAGAGATCATTGGCACATCAGAAACATCAAAGAATTCCTTAATAGACCTTAGATATTATCTGGACAAGAAGATCTCCTCAAACACTAGCACAAAAGCATTAGGATTTAAGTGAAGATAATTGAAATCTCTTCTAGATCAAACCTCCACTCTTTACCATTGGAATATGTGTAATTGTAATTCTTTTTTGAACCTCCAAAACTTCTTACCTTTTCTCTATTAATGTAGAAAAGTATTTATACTTACTCTTTAGGTTTTTTCCCTTTTTTGTCTAGAAGGGAGTCCTAATCCTTAAAGGACTCTGGCTTTTGGACTGAATAGGCAATATTTCTATTTGGAGTGCTATTCCCGATAGCAAGTCCATGTGGACTAGGCTCTTTGGTGTGATGGTCTGTGATCCTTATGGGCTGAGCTCTAGTTGTTCCTATAGTTACTCCGTGCAGACATGGCTCTTAGGTCCGTGCGAACCTTCGTCTTGATGGCTTTGTGCTAGGCTTAAGAGTTTATCTCCGGCTATCATTACAGGTCAAGGTGAGGTGTCTATAGTTACCCCCACTTTGGTGTGTGCTATGTGTCAATAGTACATAGCAAAGTATCTAAGTTAGGGATACTTACCTATCAACCCATTCTACTCATGCCATTGCTAAGCATGCATTGACTTCAACATTAGTTATTGATTAGCTTATGAAGCATGAACCCAAAAGGATAGTGGATTGGCTTGTGAGGCTGAACCCAGAGATGATGGATTGAACTTTGGTGTTGATCCTTAAGATGATGGATTAAACTCTTTTGTTGATCTGTGAGATGATGGATTAAACTTTGGTGTTGACCCTTGAGATGATGGATTGAACTTTGGTGTTGATCCTTGAGACAATGGATTGAACTTTGGTGTTAATCCTTGAGATGAGATTAAACTTTGGTGTTGATCTTTAAGATGATAGATTGAACTTTGGTGTTGATCCTTAAGATGATGGATTAAACTCTGGTGTTGATTTTTGAGATGATGGATTGAACTTTAGTGTTAATCCTACAAGAAAGAAATGAAATGTTAATTTCATTGTGAGGAGAGTAAACTTTAACCTTTTAGAGGCATTTCGCTTTCCCTTTGGGCTTTCTAGATTTTGGTGGCCTAAGGTTTGTATAAACATTGTGGGTCATAGTCCATGCAGATTAAGCTTGATTGGAGTCCGTGTGGACTTGTGCTCGACTCTTATAGACTATTAGTGATGAAGGTCCGTACAGACTTAGCAGAGATGTAGTCCATGCAGACTTTCATTACAAATGTTCGTGCAGACTTATCACATTAGCGATATAACCGTCCCTTTTCTCCTTCATTTCTCATTTTTATCCTTTCTAGGCTTCTTCCCTGCTCTTTTTCTCTTAAACAAACATCCTAACCATGGCTTCTTATGTCAATAGTGCCTTCGGTTCATCTTCTTCAAATGGTGAAGAAACACTTACTGTGATCGTCTTTCCACCGGAGGTTAGATCTAAACCTTCTCCCCCTCCTTCAAAAGACATCTTTATGTTAACTTCAATTGTCTTCATCCCTTTCATCATCGTCAATAGGCCAAGGAATGCCGCCCCCATTAATAGAGTGGCATTTAATGACTTAACTCTGATTTTGGCAGATTTGGCTATCACGTTTGCTCCGAGGTGTATCTTTAGGTGTGTTCTTCATCTCTTGTATATTTTTTGTCCATTTTGATCAAGTTTCTCTCTATTTTTATGCTCTGAGAATTCTCTGCTATGATAAGTCTATACAGACTAATTAGGCTAAGGCACAACAAGTCCGTGCAGACTTAGATTTCTAAGAAAGCTGGTCCGTGTTGACTTAGTGTTAAACCTTATTTCCAAAACTTAATATGTGGTCATTCTAGATGCTCCGTCTTATGAAGTCCATGCAGAATTGTTGTTTGACTATTTTTGACTTGCATGATGTCTATGCAGACATTGCATTTGACCATTTTTTGACTCTATTTATAATCTGTGCAAACTTATGTATCTCTGATATTATGGTCCATGTGGACTTGTCTTGCTTGATTTTCTATGGTCTGTGTAGACTTTTGTTTTGAAATTTTGGTCCATATGGACTTTTGTTGACCCCTAGCTTATTTGTTTTACAGATGCGTCTTAAGTACTAGGCCACCTAGTTTGGTCCCTAACAATGGTACTCCACCATGCCAGTGGTGGTAAAGAATAGGGTACGTATGATCGGCTTTCATACCTTACTTGATCATCTTATGGGTGGAGATTTTTGTCGTGACCTACAAGCTTTGTGAGTGTTGTTGGATAGGTGGATGGATACCACCCATACTTTCTATCTACCTTTTGGTGAGATGGTAATCACGCCCTTCGATTGGGCATTCATTACCGGGGCTCCTTGTACAGGCCATGCTATCACCTTTAATGCTTGTTACCAGCACCTATCCTTGCGGTTGCCAGAGGTGAAGGAACTGCTAGGGTTCATCCCTCAAGATAGGGCTGGCAATATTCACTGTATAAACCTGTAGGAGAGATAAGGGAAGGAGTTACCCTCGAGTGAGTTAGAGGTAGACCAATACACCCATTGTTTTGTGCTGTATTTATTAGGCACAACTTTGTTTGCCAATGCCAATGGCACTATGAGTTGAAGATTCCTTCTGATCTTGAAGGAGTTTAATAAGATAGGCAGTTAGAGTTAGTGCTACTTGTCCTTGGGATAGATGTTCTAGAGTCTTGGCATAGCTGTACAGACTCGAAAGAGCCATTTCTTTGTTCAGGGCTTCGTGTCCGATGTTTTGGTAAGCCAATCTCCTTTTTTAGTTATGCGTTTCCTTGTAAGGTTTTATTGGTAATCTTATTTCTTATTATTTACAGGTGTGAGCTTATGAGCTTCATTTGTTGGCTTATCCTTGCGAGCTAGATGTGCCCTACCGTTATCCAGTGATAGATAGGTAGGTCCGACCTACCTCCGGCCTATGGAATACAGCCTCCTCGATGCAGCATCTCCAGTACCTCAGCTTGCGTGTGTGGATAGACGTGAGTATTTCCTTTATAGAAAAAAGGATATCTATTAGTGTTTATTCTCATATTACTAATACTTATTTGCATAGCTTGATTTGGCTTGGTGGGTTTTTCCTATTGATGAGTTGCCTCCTCCTTTACGCTTCATTCGGGGCTTGTCCTTCTGTCATTTACTGCAGACCACTTCAAAAACGTATTGTTGGTTTCTAGGAGAAAGAGTGGTTAGTTGGCACTTAGGTCCCACCATCTGTCTTATTCTCTTGAATCCTCATAATTTCATGTTATTCGGGAGGTATATTGATGATTTAGAATTCGTGCAAGGGATAACCATTAGAATTCCTAGGGCCACTCTAGTAGAAGACGGCAATGAGGGCTATACTTCCTAGGCTTTGACTCACTTGCTTCCACAAGTTCTTTATACCTTTGGACCTCTTCCACCTCAGGTGAAATTCTTATGTTCTGATTCCTTTTTGTGATATTTTCTAACTTGCATGTGTGGTGTTATAACCCGTTGCTACTCCTAGGGCTAGCCCATCCTCTTCAAGAAAGTAGCTAAGGACTACTCCTAGCTCCTCCTGCTCTCATTTCTCACCTTTGCCTGCTTATGGTGGAGCTTTAAGACCATCTATTGGTCTGATGTCTTTACCTAATGAAGTGGTAAGGATGCTGGTGGATGTACCCGAGCTAAGCTACATGCGCTATGGCATCAATGGCAAGCTATCTTCTGCTAAGCTCTACATAGAGGAGAACTGGCCTATGGCCTTTGAGTCTGAGAATACAATGCTGGTAAGGTCATCAATTTTGCTACTTGCATCACTTGAATTTTCTTATTACATGTGCCTTATATTTCTTTTTCTCTAATCAGGTGAAGAAAGTTCCAGTAGAAAGGACTGCCTATGTTATAGAGGCATTCAGGAGGGCTATAATCGATGAGACACATGTGCTAGCTATAAGTGGTTACTCCCGTTATGATGAATTTGGTGCATACCGGGTGTGTTATATGTGTTTACCTGTAAATGTATGTTGTGTATGTCATGTACATTGTATATGTTACCTATGCATGCACATGTTATGTACGTGTTTGCATGCTATGCATGTCATGTATATTACATGTGTATATATGTTACATGTCATATATGTTATGTATGTTACATGTTATGTATGTACATGTGCTGTGCTACATTGATCCTTCACTTTTTCTTATAAAATGATCTGCCAAGGCAAGTGGTTGCCTTACGTGAGGCCTGTAGGAAGATTAGGGCTTACAAAGTGGTTGAGAAGTTAGTAATCTCTTTTGAGGATGAGGACACAGAGGAAGAGGATAACTTTGATGAATAGGCTAGGGAGCACCCCTTCCCCTTTTTTTTTATGATTGTTGTATGGGGAGCATAATTTGAGGCCTCCTTTCTTTTAAAGATAGGATTCGTTGCTTCCTATCTTTATACTTTTGAACACTGCTTATACGATTTGTCCTTTTCCTTTTTAAGCATCTTCATCTTTGAACTTCATTTTATCTTGAATGCTTTATTCTTTTTTTTTTATGCCTTTTATATGAAGTTATGGTACTTCAGTCCGTGCAGACCTAAAATGGTCATTTTGGTCTGAGTAGACTTAGTTAACTTAGTCCGGGCAGACACTTCACAAATATGGTCACAGACTTGTCATAGCACTAATGTGGGCATCTATTTTTTAGTTTGTGCGGACTTTGATGCCATTTTCCAGGTCCATGCAGACCTTCTCGCATGTTTTGGATTCCTGTTCCTAATGGGAAAAGGAATGGGATGCCTTAGCTTATAAATACCCTTCCTTTGTTGGTTTTCTCACCTTATTCCCTGCATCATGTCTCTTTTTTACCTAGAGTTGTCTAAGACTTTAGAATCTAAGGCCTCTTAGGCTTCCCCCATTCTTGCCCCTTTTTTGGCTCTCAAGTTTTTTAGGAAAGTTTAGATTGACCTTGATTTCTTAAATGCTATTGCATAACATTGGGACCCTTTTTTTCCATGTTTTCATCTTTGGTCAACAAGAAATTTGTTTAACTGTAGAAGAGTTTGCTACTATTTTGAAATACAACATTACTCCTACTACCCTTTTAGCCTTACCTTCTTTTGAGGATCACTACCCTATGGATATTGTTCTGGCTTTAGGCTTTTCACCGATTATGGCTCACAAAATAGTGCCTAGGGTAAGCCCGATTTCTCTATAAGCAATCTTAAACCATGCCTATCAAATCTCTATCGACTCAGTAGAATGGGCAAAGTGTATCTTGTTATACTTTCTTGGAAATTGGCTCAGTGTTACTTCTTGCAATGAATGTTGTGATTTCAAGGTCCTTCACCTTCTTACTGCAATATGTTCTAGTTATAATCCTTTTGGCATCTTTCTGGCTGAAACCATTTATGGCTTAGATGCAGTAATGAAAGGAGGTGTTGATTTTGTAGCTGGGAGTCCACTTCTCTTGCAGGTATATATCACGAATTTCACTTTGTTATGACCCTAACTTTTGCCTAGTATGCCTATAATGGTTTTTATACTAGTAGGTCTGCCTAATTTTTGCTTAAGTGGTCCTTTACGGATTTTTCAACCTAACAGCTCTTTTTTTTAGATTTGGCTATAAGAGAAATTGAGGTTAATCATTCCTCCACCCGAAAGACTTTAGGCGAAGTATGGCTCACGTCATTATTGTGAAAGGAAGCATACAATAAAGTGTGACTCCCTTGACTAGTGGCTTTCATGGCTTGACATAGCTATTTTAGTGCAATAGAGGTGTACTTAGTGGAAAATTAGCCATTTTACCCTATCTTGCCATGCAGGTTGTGGTCCCCTAATCGGGTTGAGACATGTTACCTTTTACAGTCCTTCGCACATCTTGTGATAGTTCGGTTGAGTGCAAAGGATACCTATTGAGCCTTTGGGATTTTATAGTGGCCTTTTGACTTGTCACTTTCTGTGCTCTTTCCCTGACTTGTGGAAGCAATGCACCATCCTAAGGGATGTGTCTGATTACATAATCAATGCTGTTAATATAGATGAATCATATAGCGAGGGGATTTTAAGTGACGCTAGAGATAATAGATCATTAGCACTGAAAAGAAAGACTGAAGACAATGTCCCTAATTCTAAAAAGAAATAATGTATATAGAATTTAGTTACTTATGTAACCCCTTCTTGGATGGGAATTTGCATATCAATGATCAAAACTAAAGCACTTTTATCATCAACTGCATTTAAGACTAAGCCCATTAATCTTGGTGAATGTATTAATTTCCATTGATAGTATTGTCGTTACCAATCAACCTTGAAAGGTTTTCTTAATTGGCTATTTTCTTTATGATCCCCTAGCTTTTGCATGAAGTGCCTTATTGGGTTTTTACCTCATCGAGGTGTCCTAACTTTTGCCTAAACTGCCCTATTTGGTTTTTCAGCTTAGTGGACTTTTTTTTAACAGAAGTACTTCTTTAGCCAATTTGTGTTGACTGGTTCTGAAAATTCATTGCCCTCCACATTTGAGATCTTAATGGCCTCATGGTTAAACACCTTTTTGACCATATAAGGACCTTCCTAATTGGGTTTGAAGTTTCCCCTAGGATTGAATAGCAATGGCCTAACCTATTTGAGCACCAAATCACCTTCTTGTATGGTTTTGGGTTTGACCTTCTTATTGTAAGCCCTCACAATTCTCTTCTTATATAATTGCATATGATAAAGAGCTTTAAGTCATTTTTCATCTATTAGTGCCAGCAGTTTGTACCTACTTCTAACCTATTCTGCTTTAGGTATGTTTACTTCTAATACTACCCTTAATAAAGGTATCTCAACCTCGATTGGTAGTACTGCCTCAATGCAATACACTAGTGAATAAGGTATAGCCTGGGTGGATGTCCTAACCATTGTTTTGTATCCCTATAATATGAATGGTAACATATTTACCCAATCTTTATAGGTGACTATCATCTTTTGTAGAATTTTCTTGACATTTTTGTTAGCAGCTTCTACTGCTCCTTTAGCTTGTGGTCGATATGGAGAGGACTTATGGTGTTAAATTCTGTACTTCTATAGAAGTTGTCTGGTCTCTCCCTGAAATTGCAGTTTATTGTCTGAGAAGATCTATTGCGACAACTTATACCTGCAGATAATATTTCTTTCAATAAATTTTCTCATCTATCTTACCCCTAATTTATTGAAAGATTTAGCCTCTACCCACTTTGTAAAGTAATCAATTGCCACCATTATGAACTTGTATCCCTTAGTTGTTGATGGCCTTATTTCTCTAATTATCTCGATTCCCCATGTTGAGAAGGGCCATGGCGATGACAAACTAATTAGGTTATTCGGTGGCAAGTGGCTCAAGTTCTCATATAACTGGCACTTGTGGCACCTTTTCATGAAATCGCAACAGTCTGATTCCATGGTTGACCAGTAATACCCCAATCTCATAATTTTCTTTACTAAATTCCTCCCATTCATGTGAGGACCACATACCCCTCGTGTACCTCCTCGAGTACTCTTTGGGACTCTGTCTTGTCTATACACTTAAGCTATATCCCATCCATTTGTCTCTTGTACAACATGCCTTAGAATGAGATAAACTAAGTGGATAACTTTTGGAGTGCCTTTTTGTCTTTTTTAGTTATGTTCTAGGGGTGTTGTCCCGTTTCTAGGTAAGTTTGGATATCATGGTACCATGGTGGTTCCAGATGAAATTGCTCAGTGGCAAAGCTAACTATTTCAGTGTAGGTGGGAAACCTTATCTTCCTAAAATACATCAGCCTAGACTAGTCTTTCTTGGTAAGGTTTGACACCAACATTAAGGTGGCTAGAGCATCTGCAGCCTGGTTTTATTCTTTAGGGATATGGTGAAAGGTGTATTGATCAAATCCTTTAACAGGGTCTGTGATAATTCTGACATACTTGCTTAAGTTCTCAACTTTGACTTCCCAATCATCTCTTACTTGTTGGATGACTAGCATTGAGTCTGCATAGATATCAACCACTTTTGCCCCTAGTTAATATAAAGTTTCGAGACCATAAACACATGCCTCATATGCAGCCATATTATTGGTAGCCCAAAAACATATTTTTACCTTCTGGGCTATTGAACAACACTCTTACACCAGCACCTTTTGGCTGATGACCCTATCGAAGAACATTTTCCATCTTTCCTTAGATATTGCCCCCAAGTGTTCATCTGGAAATTCATATTCTTCCTACTTATCTTCGATTGGGTGTTAGGCTAAAAATTCAAGTACATCTCAGCCTTTAATGGTCTTTTTGGTAATGTAAGAAATGTCAAACTCCTAAAGAAGTAATATTCAATGTCCCATTTTTCCTACCAAGGATAGAGCAGATTGTAGATACCTGAGAGGGTAATGTCTCGCCACTGCTTCTACTTTGTAAGATTAGAAATAGTGCCACAATTTCTTTAATGTATACATACTCCTAAACATATTTTCCCTACTTCCGTGTATTTTGTTCATATGGGAGCAGTTTCTTACTTAGGTAATAAACCACGTTTTCTATTCCAGCTTTATTTACTTATACAATCATTGCTCCTATTGAGGATCCTTCTACTGCCAAGTACAAGATTAAAGGCTTACCAAGTTTTGAGGGTCTTAAAACTGAAGGGTTAGTTAGGTACTTCTTGATGAATTGGAATACTTTCTCACAATCATTATTCCACTCCTTCGGTTGTCCTTTGTATAGTAGGTTAAATATGGGCTCATAAACCATTGTGAGTTTAGATATAAACCTGCTGATGTACTAAATTTTGCCCAGGAATCCCCTAACTTCTTTTTTGGATTGTGGTGTAGGTAT
>CANXYI010077785.1:0-19201 GCA_948208565.1 Hura crepitans
TAATTAGGAGTAATTTAAGATCCTAGAAGCAAGTAGAACTCAATTTGGAGTTAAAATAAATTTTCTAGGATTTTTTTTTAAATTGAGTTATGTGTATGTAGGGAAAGAGAAGGGAAACGTTAATCAAGCCTAAAAAAAGGGTTAAAAGTGGTAAGATTGCATAATTAAGGTATGTGAATTTGAAGTTAAACATATGCATGTGCATTTGTATGGAAATTTGGTGAAAAACCTTATATAGAAGTGTGAATTTCTTATGTATATGTATATATTTGAAATGTGATTGAGGTATTTAATGAATATGTGCATATAAATAAAGAATATGTGGTAAAATGGTTTTAAATGAATATGTATGCTATTGAAGTTGTGATGGCTAAATAATGTACATAATATGTATGTATGAATAGTTAACCATTATGTGTATAAATGAATAGTAAATGGATGAATATAGTGTATAAGCATGCATAATACATGAAAATGTGGTTAAATGGCATGAAAAGAATATTCATGTTTTAAGACCAAAGGTGGCCGAAACATGTAATGTGAAAGTGTGCATGTGAAATGGTTAAAAGTGCATATAAATGATCTTATATTAACAAGAAAAGGAGTATAAGAATAAGTGTGAAGATAAAGAGTGATAAATAATAAAAGTTTAATTTTAGACATAAAAGAATGTTTTGAGATTTTTAGACACCTAGAATGGGTAATGAAATTTATGAGGTGTGTCCTATGATGATAATAAAATGAATGATGAAAAAATGAGGAAAACTTAATGGGGAGCCAAGGGAATGACTATTAACAGTGATTATGTAAATCATTGGAAAAGTAAAATAAGGAAAAGATTGAAGAAAAATGAACCTAAACAAAGTAAAATGACCTTTACTTGAATGAAAAATAAAAATAAACAGATGGCTCGTATAGTTAAACTCCCACTAGATGCGTTGATTGGTCAACGAGGAATAAAGTAGCTACTAGATTTAATCAGGTAGATCAATACCACTTTTATTATGATATGTGGCTGGTGTAGCAATGTTTTGGTTCATTAGAACCATTGCATAGTATTTTATTTTAGAAAAGAGGTTGGTGCAGTAGCATTTTGGTTTTTAAAACCATTGCACACGAATATGTAGGTGTAGCTACAAGATAAGATTCATGGAACTGCTGCACAGTATGACACAGGAATATATAGGTGTAGCTAGAATATAAGGTCTAGGATATAGACCACTGCACACCCAGAATTCCGTTATCTAGTGTACTTAGGTGTAATCTATTGGTATGGGCCTAATAATGAAACTAAATGTAATGTATACTAAAATACTAAATAAAATGATATTTGAAAATAAAAGAATGAAACCATTACATATATTATAAATGATAATACAATATATATAACTTAAGATAACATTTATATTTCTGTAATTGCCTGTTTAATGAAATGAACTGCTATAAATGACTGTAGTTGCTTGACTACATGCATATAAATGAAACATTCATATGTATCTTTCATATTCACCATTGATTTTATTTAGCATATTGGTGTTCTAATGCACAGGTCGAAGTTAAGAGTTGCAAGAAGTGTTTGAGTCTCAGTAACTGAACAAGCATCTTTAGGGTATTTTATTTTGGTCTGTCTGTAAATTTTAGGATATGTACTCATGTGTATAAAAATAGTGGGGTTTTGGGGCTATGTAGATAATTGTAAATAAGGAGTGAAGTAATGTTGAACTATGATGAAATGGATTAAAATATATGTATATAAGTAAAATAACTATTATGAGATGCTATGTTTTTTTATAATTGAGGATGCTGGCGGGTCTAAGACCCTGTGAAATTGAGTGTTGTTATTAACATTATGATTTTACATGTGAACTATGTTATAAATGATGAGTTAGAGGATTAGAGGGTCTAGGAGTTGTGGTGTTGATGTTTAATCATATTAAAATGCATTTTTATGATAGGAAAAATTTTGGTTTTTAACCTAAAAAGCCATTATTCTATTCAATTTTTTGTAAAAATATTTTCTGATGAAAAAATGGTTTTCACAGTGTAATATGACTGTTATGTTTTTAAAATAAAGAAACGACAAAAAAATTTTAGGTGTAAATATGAAAACAGAGTAAATTAATAAAGGTTAAATGAATAACCTTTAGAAAAATCTGAGGATAGGTGACCTTAGGAGAAGTTCACTCTCTTATCGGGTTTCTATGAAAATTAGGCAAGGGTGTGATAGTACAACACCGATATCTATAGCTCTATACATGATAGGTCTTATGGAGTTAAAACAATTAAAGATATAGTTACTAGAATTTCTTAATAAGGGGTTCATCCGATTGAGTGTATCACCTTGGGGAGCCCTGATTTTGTTTATAAAAAAGAAAGATGGTTATTTGTGATTGTATATGGATTGCAAGCAGTTAAACAAGGTCACAGTCAAAAACAAGTATCCGTTGCCTTGCATTGATGACTTGTTTGATCAATTTAAAGGAGTAGGTGTCTTCTTTAAGATTAACTTGAGATTAGGGTCTTATTAATTGAGAGTTAAATAAGCAAATGTGGCTAAGGCACCTTTCCAAACAAGATATTGGCATTATAAGTTTTTAGTAATGCCATTTCAACTTACCAATGCTCCAACAGCCTTTATAGATTTGATGAATAGTCTTTAGACCTTATTTTGATAAGTTTATGGTTATCTTTATTGACTATATTCTAGTTTATTCCAAGAACAAAGAGAATCATGAGTAGCATCTCAAGGTTGTTTTGTAACCATTAAGAGATGAGAAGCTTTATGCTACACTAAGTATGTGTGAGTTTTGGCTTGATGAACTGTCTTTCTTAAGACATATAGCTTTTATAGATGGCATTAAGGTTGACCTAAGCAAGATAGAAGCAATTATGGAATGGAAGCCACCTAGGAATGTGACTAAGATAAGAAGTTTCTTAGGTTTGGAAGGCTATTATAGGTGTTTTGTTAAGGGGTTTTCTATGATTACAACAACTATGACTCATTTATTACTCAATAATGCCAAGTTTATATGGGATGATAGATGTTGGGAGAGCTTTGGCAAGCTAAAGGCTATGTTGATAGGAGCTCCGATTCTTACACAACTAGCATCTAGGAAGTACTTCATTATCCGTAGTGATGCATCCTTGAATGGCTTAGGGTGTGTGCTGATGCAAGAAGGCAAGGTTATTACTGATGCCTTTAAAAAGTTGAAGCTTTATGAGAAGAACTACTTGACACCCGATTTTGAGCTTGCAGCTACAGTATTTGCATTGAAGATTTAGAGACATTATCTCTATAGAGAGAACTACTATATGTATATAAATTATAAGAGCATGAAATACCTTCCTACTTAGAATGAGTGAATATGATATAGTGTAGATGGATAGAGTTGATTAATGGTTATGATTGCCTTATTTACTACTATCCAAGTAAGGCCAATGTCATGGCAGATTCTTTGAGTTGGCAGTTCATGTCAGTTATGAGAGCCATGAATGTCATATTGAAGCTCATGTGTAATAAAGCTCTTTTAGCTGAATTGTAGGTTAAACCAAGTCTTTTTTAGCTAGCTAAGGATGCACAAAAAGATGATAGCAAGCTTGCAACTATCTTGGGTTTAATCCAAAAAGGGAAGTTTACATAATATAAGATTAAGGATGGAAGATGCTTATAATATCAAGATCGTCTATGTGTGCCAGATGTGAAAGAAGTGAAGAAGTAGATTTTGTAATAGGCTTATAATACAACTTATGCTATGCATCTTGGTGGCACCAAGATGTTTCAAAATTTAAAGCCTTATCATTGGTGGCCTAGTATACAGAGAGATATGGTAAATTTTGTGAATAGATGCCTTATTTGTTAACAAGTTAAAGTTGTGCATCAAGTTCTTTCTGGATTACTTCATCCTATGGACATACTAGATAGAAATGGGAAAGAGTCACTAAGGACTTTATGGTTGGGCTACCTATGATCAAAAGCAAGTGTGATTCAGTATAGGTTGTTATTGATTGATTAACTAAGACCATGCATTTTGTACCTGTGTAGATGGACTATTCCTTAGAGAAGCTTGCTGAGTTATACATAATGAGATAGTAAGGTTACATGGAGTGCTATCTTCTATCATATCTTATTGAGACCTAAGATTTACAATGGGGTTTTAGAAGAAGTTGCATAATGCCTTAGGTATTGGACTCAATTTCAGCACGGTATTTCATCCATAGATAGATGGTCAATCTGAGTGAGTCATTTAGGTATTAGAGGATATGCTAAGAAGCTGTGCTATAGAGTTCAAGGGAGTTAGGATTTCTACCTCTAGAGTTTGCTTATAACAACAATCACTAATTGAGCTTGTGCATGGCACCTTATGAGGCTCTATATAGGAGGAAGTGTAGAACATGTAACGCCCGTGAAACTTAGTTCCATAAATAGTACCTATAAGCCATGAATAGTATTCCTAAGATGTCAGGGCACTACATGATGGTAAAAAGGGCAAGTATTGCTCGTAAAACTTTGATAGGCCATAAAATGATGAAAATGAAATAATTAAAAGATTTAGCAAAATCAATAAATCATAACAGGCTGTAAATTAGAAAATAGTGACAATAGTTAGGTTTGTGCTAGGAATGGTTCGAGATATGCTCGGATGGATCTAAAAATGGCATACCTTGAAGGTTAAAAATTCCAATGAGTCTATTGAAGAAAGAATTTTAATATTCTGAGGTCATTTAGTATTTCTTCAAAATTTTTAAAAAACACGAGTGAATAGTAACTTGAGTTGACTAAGGATTTTTGACCTAATATTTTACGAGGCCTTTAATGGGCTTAATCAAGAATTTTTGACACTAAAATAAATATATTTTTAGAGTTGTTGAAAAATTAAAATGAATTTTCAAAGTTTAAATGAAATTTGAGTTAAAACGGATAAAAAAATCAACGCATTAAGTGATCGGGCCCCATGGGCCATACATAAATATGGGCTAGCACATGTGGGAAGCCCATATGTGCCAAAAAGCCCTCATCTTCTTCCTTTTCTTCCTTATGGCCAACACCATTTTCAAGTGAGCTTCTCTCACTTTTTTCTTCTTTAATCCCTCCATTTCTCCACCAAATTCCATAAATAATAGATCAATCTTTACCTCCACCACCTAATTTGATCATTCCAAGTGGAAAAACACCAAAAGGAAGCTTCAGGAGAGAGGAATTACACCTTAATGAATAGTATCACTAAGACTTATAAGTGTAGAAATTCAAATTTTTGTTTTTGATATGAAGACTATGATGGATTTTAAGGCAATTCATGTTATTAGAATTGATTTTGGAGCTTTGTAGAATTTTTGAGGAATTTTCTTAGGTGACATGTGAATATGTATAGGAAAGGGAGGAGGAGAGAAAGAACAAGGCATTAGCAAGCCTTAAAAGGTGAGAAAAGTGGTTTAAGGTATATGAATTTGGGTTTAAATGTGCGCAGGTACATGTATTGTATGAAAAAGCATGATTTTAGTGTATGGAAGTTTGAAATGTGTAAGTATATATGTATGTAAGTTGGTGATATGGTTATGGTAAATCAATAATATGTATATGTAAAGCTTGAAAATGTGGTAAAATAGATGAAAGTGAATATGTTTACGAGGAACAAGAAGTGGCTAAACGGTGCCATGTGAATGTGTGTATGTGTACTCAGTATATAAGTGTGTTAATGGCATGGTTTTGAGTCAAAAATGGACTTAAAGATATGTGTTTAATTGTGAAATATTAATTGATGAAAATATGCTAATTGGCATGAAATTGTGTTATGGAATGTTGAGCACATATGGATGTGCAAATGAACATGTTTATGTGCAATGTAAAATGAAATAAAGTGTTGTATATATGTGAAATGAATAAGGAATATGAATGACTTTGTGTATAGAAAAGTGATCATAAAGATCACTTAAATATTGTATTGTGAATACTAGTCATAAAGTGACAAAATGAATAGTGAAATATGACATTAAATGTTGTTAGATGACTATTACAAGAATGAATAATTAAAAATGGGAATTTAAGGCCCGTATAGTTAGACATCCACTAAACTAGGAAATAAAGCAGCTGTTATGTTTGAGTCAATTCAATCTTTGTCATTCTAATTATTATTATGGATAGGGGCAGCCATTGAGGTTTTATTGGAACCACTATATAATAACACAGGTACAATTGTTGAGGTTCAATGAGAGCCATTGTACTATATACCATAGCGTGGGTACAACCACTGAGGTTCAATATAAGCCAATGTATGATTGCACGGGTACAGCCACCTAGGTTCAATGTGAGCTAATGTACGACAGGTAGGTGCAGCTACTGGGGTCCAAAATATGGGCACTGCATAATTCTCATTCCACTGTCCAGTGTCTTTAGGTATAGTCTATCTGTATGGGCCATATTAAATCTAAGTCATATTATGAGAAATTTAACTATGTTATGAAATAAACAATGATTGGCTTGTGAGAATGAAAATATATCAGCTTAACATATGCATTACTGTATATAACCTATAATTGTCTATTAAACACTTGAACTACTGCATATTATCTATAATTGTATAATTGCATTTGTAAGTGTGTACATGTATATTATGTTTTCTCAAGTTCACCACTGAGTTATACTTAGCGTATCGATGTTTGGATGCACAAGTAGGAGATAGGAAGCACAAGAAGAGTCAAGCCTCTATAGCTGAAAAGTGTTTTTGGGATTACAGTTCTCTATCTAGTTTTGGTCATTAATTAAGTGTGTACTCATATATAGCTAGAATATGGGTATAGGTGATAAATATATAAGTGAATGTTGTCATAACTTATGATATGTAAATGATAATAGAAAATCAAAGATAAATAAGTGTCCGTAATGATATATATATATATATATATATATATATACATATATGATTGCTATTGTCTATTGTCTGTTATATCTATCTTATGATGGGTCTGAGACCCTGTGATGGTTGTGATACGTATACAATGATTTGTATTCGTAAATGTTGAGTTGAGAGGATCATATAGGTCTATATAGATGTGAAGGTGTGATTTATATATAGAAGTGTGAATTTATTTATCGAAAAATTTTTGGTTTTTAACTTGAGTAATTGTTAAGCTGCTCGATTTTCTGTAAAATGCTTTTTAAATGAAACGAAAGTTTTTAACAGTGTATTATAACTAATATAATGACAATATAAGAAAACATGGAAAATGAATAGACCGATATGCTAGTTACAATCAAAACACTAAGTGTTAAATGAATAAAAGTTAAAGGTAATTTCAGGATGGGTGAACTGACTCTGCTTGAACAAGGGGAGGAGGCAGCAAGCTATGCTCCGATAACTGTACAGGGAGCAGAAGTAAGTTTTGATAGATAAGTGCCTAGTGATACAACATATCAACCACAAGCATAGGCACAAGAGCAGGCACAAGCTCAAGGTCCATCAGTATTGTTGCAGCAGATAGTGGATCTATTAAGGCATACCATTGTAGCTACTGCACCACTAGCTCTAGCCCCACCACCAGTAGCCCTACAGAAAACTTATCTGGAAAGATTGAAAAAGATAGGGGCATTGGATTTTTAGGGCACTATTGATGATGATGCTGCCAAAGCTGAGTACTGGTTAGAGAGGATGACTAGAATTTTAAAGTAGTTAGAGAGTACTCTAGAAGAGAATTTAAAATGTGCTACTTCATTACTTCAAGTATACTCATTCCACTAGTGAGAGACCATGAAGAAGAGAAAGGCAGTTGCTAATTTTACCTGGGACAATTTTCTTTAAGATTTCTAGAAAAGATATATTTCAGAGACCTATTTGGATAGAAAAAGGTAAGAGTTTATGGATTTAAAGTAAGGAAGAAAGTCTATTTCCGAGGATGAGAAAGACTTTGCTCAATTGAGTAAGTGTGCAGAGGAGTATTTACCCACTGAGGAGGCCCGATGCAAGAAGTTTGAAAAGGGTCTTAATGTTAAATTGAGAATGCAAATATAAAACCCCAAGATCAGAGAATTTTTGGTATTAGTATCTGCAGCATATGCGATGGAAGAAATGATGAAAGGAAAGAGAGAATTGTTTCAGAGAAAGAGATCATTTTTAGCTAGGCAAGTTAGTTTTACACCTAAGAGAGGAAAGAAGCAAAAAGAATATCAAAACACACCACAATCACAAAGACAAGGCCAGTTACAGAGATAGGGCTAAAATCAGAGGCAGGGTCAGGCTTCACAATTTAGGCTATGACCTTTTAAGCAAGCCTCTATTGCTTCGGGGTCTACTACTAGGAATCCACCCCCAGAATGTGTGAGTTGTAAAAAGAAGCATTAGGGAGAGTGTTGGTTGTCGAAGAAAGGTAAATGCTATATATGTGGTTCGAGGGAATAGTACTAGAGAGATTGCCCACAGAAGCCAGCTGGTGCATAAGCTTCATCACCAACAACTGGCAGAGGCCAAAGAAATGATAATAATGATAAAGTAGGCTCAAGTCAGATGATTAGAACTGAAACATGAGCTCCAGCTCGTCAATATGCAATCTGAGCTTACGAGGAAGCTGAGGCATCGGATGTGATTGCCGATACATTTTATCTACTGGACTCTTCTATATTAGCATTGATATATCTAGGATTTACGCATTTATATATATGTACTGCACAAGCATTAGATAGGGGATTAGAGCCTAAACCTATGGATGTTGACATTTTAGTTAGTAATCTGATTAGATATAGTGTGATAGTGACCCTAGTGTATAAGTGTTGTCCTTTGATGATTCGAGATATAGTATTCTCAACTGACCTTATTAACTTCCCTTCCACGAGTTTGATGTTATTTTGGGCATGGACTAGTTGTCTGAACATCAAGAAGTGGTCAATTGTGAATAGAAGAAGCTTACCCTTCAGATAGCAGAGGGAAGTGATATGATGGTACATGGCAAAAGAGATTCCTTGCCTAGTCTGATTTTAGTTGTAATAGCAAGGTAACTCATCCTAAAGGGATGTGAAGCTTATCTTTTTTATGTCATTAATACTAATAATTCTACTTCAAGTCTTAATCAAATACCTATGGTATTGGACTTTCCTAATGTCTTTCTTGATGAACTTCCAAGATTGCCACCATTGAATAAAGTAGAGTTTAAGATTAAGCTGTATCTCAATATTTCTCTATTGTCCATTACACCGTATCGGATGGCACCTACAGAATTGAAAGAGTTAAAAGTACAATTGTAAGAATTGCTAGAAAAGTGTTTTATTAAATCGAGTGTTTCTCTGTGGGGAGCACCTGTGTTATTTGTGAAGAAGAAAGATGGATTGCTCTGATTATGTATTGACTATAGGTAGTTGAATAAGTGACAGTTAAAAATAAGTATCCATTGCCTAGAATCGATGATATGTTCAATTAGCTCAGAAGAGCTAGTATGTTCCCAAAGATTGATTTGAGATCAGGTTATCACCAATTGAGGATTAAAGAATCTGACATTCTGAAAACTACCTTCAGAATTAGATACAAGCATTATGAGTTTCTAGTGATGCCATTTAGGCTCACTAATGCCCCGGTAGCTTTTGTGGATCTTAAGAATAGAATTTTCAACCCTTTCTTTTACCAGTTTGTTATGGCCTTTATTGATGACATTCTGGTGTATTCTAAGAGTTGGGAAGAACATGAACATCACTTAAGAATCATGTTGCAGACATTGAAAGAGAAGTAGTTGTATGCAAAGCTAAGTAAATGTGATTTTTGGTTGATAGAGGTAGCCTTTTTAGGCAATATTGCATCGACAGATGGAATTAGAGTTGATCCAAGTAAAGTAAGAGTTGTGCTGGACTATAAGCCTCTTAGTAATGTTATAGAAATCTATAGTTTCCTAGGATTGGCAGGATATTACAGGAGGTTTGTGAAAGGATTTTCTATGATTGCAACATCACTTACAAGATTGTTGAGAAAAGATGTAAAATTTGTCTGGGATGACAAGTGCTAGGCAAGTTTGATAGACTTAAGGTGATATTGACTGAAGTGCCTATTCTTATATAGTCCAAGCAAGGTAAAGACTTTGTGATATATAGTGATGCTTTACACAATGGACTTCGGTGTGTACTAATACAAGAGGGAAAAGTGATAGCTTATGCCTCGAGACAATTAAAGTAGCAAGAATGGAACTACTTGATACATAATTTAGAATTAGCTACAATAGTCTTTGCTTTGAAAAGTATATTGACATTATTTGTATAATGAGAGGTGTTACATTTATACTAATCACAAAAGTTTGAAGTACTTTCCTATGTAGAAAGAATTGAATATGAGACAACGATGTTGGATGGAGTTGATAAAAGACTATGATTGCTTGATTGACTACCATCCAAGGAAAGCAAATGTTGTTGTGAATGCTTTAAGTTGAAAGTTTGCTGCTGCTATGAAATCTATGAATTCTCCAGTAGAATATACTCTAGATAATGTGATCTTAATAGAATTGCAAGTGAAACTTGATTTTAGGTAGGGAGTTAAAGAAGCATAGAAATAGGATGAATAGATTAGACAGCTGATAATTAAAGTTAAAGAGGGAAAGGCCACTGGATTTGAACTTAAGGAGGATGAATTCCTTTACTATCAAGATAAATTATGTGTACCTGAGATTGATGAGTTAAGGAAGCAAACATTGAAAGAGGCTCTTGAAGCTCTATATGTTATGCATTCAGGGAGTATAAAAATGTATTTAGACTTGACACCTTACTACTGGTGGTCAGGAATAAAGTAAGTTGTGGTAGATTATATGGCTAAATGTTTGACATGTCAGCAAGTGAAAGCTAAACATCAAGTTCTATATGGATTATTACATCCTATAGCAATACCAGAGTGGAAGTGGGAGAAGATTACTATGGAATTTGTCATGGGATTGCTAATGACAAGAAGTAAGTGCAATGTTTTATGGGTGATATTAGACAAACTAACTAAGACAACTCATTTCATTTCGATCAGAATGGAATATTCATTAGATAGGCTAGCACAACTATATGTAGATGAGATTGTAAGACTACATAGAGTGCCAGTGACCATAATATCATATTGGGATCCACACTTTACTTCTAGATTTTGGAAGAAGTTGCAAGATGCTTTGGGAACTTGATTAGCCTTTAGTATAGCTTTCCATCCATAGAATGATGGACAGTCAGAGCGAGTGATACAAGTACTGGAGGACATCTTATGTAGTTGTGTGATTGAGTTTAAAGGAAGCTGGGATCAATACCTAGCACTAGCTGAGTTTGCCTATAATAATAGCTATCAAGCTAGCTTAGGTATGGCATTATATAAGGCATTGTATGGTAGAGTGTAGGACTCCACTTTGTTAGAGTGAAGTTGGTGAGAGTAAACTTATGGGACTAGATTTGGTTAGAGATTCAAAAGAGAAGGTGAGAGTTATAAGAGACATAATGAAAGCTGCAACTAATCGATAGAAGTTGTATGCTGACTTGAAAAGAAGAGACATCAAGTATGAAATTAATGACATAGTGTTTTTAAAAGTATCTCCATGGAAGAAAACTCTCAAATTTGGCAAAAAAGGAAAATTGAGCTAGAGGTTTATTGGTCCATATGAGATTATAGAGTGTGTGGGACTAATGGCTTATCTGCTAGCATTGCCACTAAAGTTGTAGCAATACATGATGTATTCCATATATCAATGTTAAGGCAGTATCGATCTGACCCTTCACATGTCATATTTGTAGAGGAAGTGCAAGTATAACTAAGTTTGACATATGAAGAGGAATTAATACAAGTGTTAGCTAAAGAAATCAAAGAATTAAGAAATAAAACCATAACATTGGTAAAAGTGCTGTGGAAGCACCATAAAATAAAGGAGGCAACATGGGAGAGCGAGGAACAAATGAAAGCATAGCGTCCACACTTATTTTCCTCAGGTTATTTTGAGAACAAAAATTCTTAAGAGGGAAAAAATGTAATGCCCATGAAACTTAGTTTCAAGAACAATACTTCCAAGCCATGAATAGTGTTTTTGGGACATCGGGGCATTACATGATAGTCAAAAGGGCAAGTACTACTCATAAAACTTTAACAGGCCATAAAATGACAAAAATGAAATAATTAAAAGATTTAGTAGAACCAATAAATTATAACAGACTGTAAACTAGTGATAGTGACATTAGTTGGGTTTGTGCTAGGAATGGTCTGGGATGTGCCCGGATGGATCTAAAAATGGCATACCTTGAAGGTCAAAAATTCCAATGAGTCTATTGGCGAAAGAATTTTAATATTTTGAGGTTGTTTAGTATTTATTCAAAATTTTTAAATTACACGAGTGAATAGTAACCCGAGTTGACTATGGATTTTTTACCTGAGATTTTACAAGGCCTTTAATGGGCTTAATCAAGAATTTTTTACACTAAAATCAATATTTTATAGGTGTTAAAAAATTAAGATGAATTTTTGAAGTTTAAATGAAAACTAAGCTAAAACAGATAAAAAAATCAACGAGTTAAGTGATCAGGGCCCACGAGCCATGCATACATATGGGCTAACACATGTAAGAAGCCCACATATACCAAAAAGCCATCATCTTCTTCCTTTTCTTCCTTATGGCCGATGCCATTTTCAAGTGAGCTTCCCTCACTTTTTTCTTCTTTAATCCTTTCATTTCTCCACCAAATTTCATAAATAATAGATCAATCTTTACCTCCACCACCTAATTTGATCATTCTAAGTGGAAAAGCACTGAAAGGAAGCTTGAGGAGGGAGGAATTACACCTTGGTAAATAGTGTCACCAAGACTTATAAGTGTAGAAATTCAATTTTTTGTTTTTAATATGAATACTAGGATGGATTTTAAGGCCATTCATATTATTAGAATTGATTTTAGAGCTTTGTAGAATTTTTGAGGAATTTTCTAAGGTGACATGTGAATATGTGTAGGAAAGGGAGGATGAGAGAAAGAACAATGCACTAGCAAGCCTTGAAGGGTAAGAAAAGTGGTTTAAGGTATGTGAATTTGGGTTTAAATGTATGCATGTACATGTATTATATGAAAAAGCATGATTTTAGTGTATAGAAGTTTGAAATGTGTAAGTATATGTATGTGAGTTAGTGATATGGTTGTGGTAAATCAATAATATGTATATGTGAAGCTTGAAAATGTGGTAAAATGCATGAAAGTGAATATGTAACATGAGGAATAAGAAGTGGCCGAATGGTGCCATGTGAATGTGTGTATGTGTACTTAGTATATGAGTATGTTAATGGCATGGTTTTGAGTCAAAAATGGACTTAAAGATATGTGTTTGATGTTAAAATATTAATTGATGAAAATATGCCAATTGGCATGAAATTATGTTATGGAATGTTAAGCACATATGGATGTGCAAATGAACATGTTTATGTGTAATGTAATATGAAATAAAGTGATGTATATATGTGAAATGAATAAGGAATATGATTGACTTTGTGTATGGAAAAGTGATCATGAAGATCACTTAAATATGGTATTGTGAATACGAGTCATAAAGTGACCAAATAAATAGTGAAATATGACATTAAATGTTGTCAAATGACCATTACCTAAATGAATAATTAAAAATGGGAATTTAAGGGCCGTATAGTTAGACACCCACTAGATGGATTAACTAGTCAACTAGGAAATAAAGCAGTTGCTAAGTTTGAGTCAATTCAATCTTTATCATTTTGGTTATTGTTATGGATGGGGCAGCTGTAGAGTTTTTATTAGAGCCACTAAACAATAGCATGGGTATTGCTATCGAGGTTCAATGAGAGCCACTATACTATATACAATAGCACAGGTACAACCACCAAGGTTCAATGTAAGCCAATGTACGATAGCATGGGTACAGCCATTGAGGTTCAATGTGAGTCACTGTACAATAGGTAGGTGCAGCTACAGAGGTCTAAAATGTGGGCCATTACACAATTCTCATTCCGCTATCCAATGTCTTTAGGTATAGTCTATTAGTATAGGCCATATTAAATCTAAGTTACATTATGAGAAATTTGTGATTGGCTTGTGAGAATGAAAATATATCAATTTAACATGTGCATTACTATATATAACCTATAATTGTCTGCTAAACACTTGAATTGCTATATATTGTCTATAATTGCATGATTGTATCTATGAGTGTGTACATGTATATTATGTTTTCTCAAGTTTACCCTTGAGTTATACTCAGCGTATCGGTGTTCTGATACATAGATAGTATATAGGAAGCATAAGAATAGTCAAGCCTCTATAGCTAAAGAGTGTTTTTTAGGGGTATAGTTCTCTACTTAATTTTGGTCTATAATTAAGTGTGTGTACTCATTTATAGCTAGAATATGGGTATAGGTGATAATGATATAAGTGAATGTTGTCATAACTTATGGTATGTCAATGATAATAGAAAATCAAAGATAAATAATTATTTGTAATGATATATATATATATATGTGTGTGTGTGTGTGTGTGTGTGTGTGACTATTGTTGTTTGTTGTTTTTGTATTATGATGGGTCTGAGACCCTACAATACTTGTGATGGCTATGATGCATGTGTAATGATTTTGTATTTGTGAATGCTGAGTTGAGAGGACTAGATGGGTCCCTATGAATATAAAGGGATGATTTATATATAAAAGTGTGAATTTCTTTATAGGAAAATTTTTGGTTTTTAACCCGGGTAACTATTATGCTATCTGATTTTCTATAAAATGCTTTTCAAATGAAATGAAAGTTTTTAACAGTGTATTATGACTAATATAATGACAATATAAGAAAACATGGAAAATGAATAGACCGATATGCTAATTACAATGAAAATACTAAGTATTAAATGAATGAAAGTTAAGGGTAATTTTAGGATGGGTGACCATATAGGAAGTAGCATTCTTATTGGGTTTCTTCAGGAATCGAGTAAGGGTGTTACAGAACACCTCGATATTAGAGCCAGTTGATCGAGAATAAGCTTGTGGGACTAAATTTGATCAAGGATGCTAAAGAGAAAGTTAAAATCATCAGAGATAGATTAAAGGATGCATCAGACAGAAGTCTTATGCGAATTTAAAGTGTAAGGACATATAATACAAAGTTAGTGATAATATTTTTCTCAAAGTATCACCATGGAAGAAAGTGTTTTGATTTGGAAAGAAAGGAAAGTTAAGTCCAAGGTTTAACAGCCTATATGATACATATTAACTTTACCTCCAAAACTATAATAGATTCATGATATCTTCCATATGTTGATGTTGAGGAGGTATAGATTAGCTTATGGGACATAATTTGATCAAGGATGATGAAGAGAAAGTCAAGATCATTAGAGGCAGATTAAAGGCTACATTAGATAGATAAGAATGCAATAGCTTATGAGACCAAATTTGATTAAGGATGCTAAAGAGAAAGTCAAGATCATCAAAGAAAGACTAGAGGTTACATTAGAAGACAAAATTCCTATGCAGTTTTGAAGTAAAAGAACATAGAATATGAAGTTAGTGATAAGGTTTTCTCAAAGTATCAGCATGGAAGAAAGTGCTTTGATTTTGCAAGAAAGGGAAGTTAAGTCCTAGGTTTATTGGCTTATATGAGATATTAGAGTATGTAAAACTGTAGCTTATAAATTAGCTTTGTCTCTAAAACTGCAATAGATTCATGATTTCTTCCATGTGTTGATGTTAAGGAGATATATATTAGACCCTTCACATATATTAGCAGCTGAAGAAGTTGAGATATAGTTAGATTGGTCATAGGAGAAAGAAATAGTAAAGATTATAGGACGTGAAGTAAAAGAGCTGATGACCAAGAAAGTGTCTTTAGTGAAGGTGTTGTAGAGGCATCACCGTATCAAAAAAGCGACATAGGGAGTGAGGCTCAAATGAAAGAGCAGTATTCACAATTTCTCAAACTAGGTAACTAAAGTGAATAATCTAATAGTATTTGGCCTTTTATAGGTGGAATAAATTACTAGGATTAAGATACCACATTTACACATGGATGGTTAGATTTAATCCATGGGTATATGTATTAAAAATATCATTTAATTAATTACACCTCATTAATTCCCTCTTTCCACATGGATTGCCATGATGAATCCACATCCCAACTTGATCTAAAGGCCTAAAATGCTCCCTTAACAATTATTTATCATTTTCCTTACACATATATACATTTAATTGAATTTATTTCATTAATTTTTTCTCATAGTTCCCATCTTCAAAAAATTCCAACATTGTGATTTTTGGATTCCTCATAATTTTTAACCATTAAGATGTGCCATTTTTGGAATTTTCTTAGCACGTTTCTGAATTTTTCCATTCAGCTCTAAGCAACTTACTATTTTCCATATACCATAAATTCAAAATTTATTTTCAACTTTTAAACTCCTATATGACCTCAAATTCTCCTCAAATTTCACCATAATGCATCTTATAATTAATACAAATTTTTGATCGGGTTACCTCCATTTGGCTCGAGAACACTATTCATCAGGGCCCGCCCTCGAACCTCATTTTTTTCACATTTTCTCATCATTACTAAGCCACATGTCACTTTTTTTATTACTCTCATGTGTTTGTCTCCTCTTTTTGACCATGAATAGTGAATTTTTCATTTTACCCCAACCTTTCCATGAAATTACCATTTTACCCTTTGAACATTTTTCACTCTACAGTTCACACCAACCAACTCTACATGATCCATCCACCTATTTCATTCCTCATTTTTTCTTCTAATTCCATTTCTATCCTTATAAAAACCAGACTAAAAGTCGGGGTGTGACAATATCCTCTGTTATAGAAAAGGAAGAGGATACAGTTATGAAGCAGCTAAAGAAGACTCCTACGCAAATTCAATCTTAGATTTGCTATGACAATCCCCTTTCGCACCGATAGAAAGTAGTTAAATCTTTGTGTACTGTAATAGTATCAAGTGCCATATCAGTATTTTGATTATTAGCAATAGTAAAAAGGGAAGAGAAAGAAGTGGTTAGATTCTTAAGTGTAGGTCTTGCATCGGAAGGAAATCATCACAACCATCCTCTATATATTAAGGCTGAAGTCAATGGAAAGCACATAACATGAGTAATGGTTAATGATGGTTCATTAATTAATATGCACCTACTCAAAGCAAAAGCTGCATACGGGATTGAAGACTTGATGATCTCCTAATCCAAGCTCACTATTATAGCTTATAACCACATTAAGAGACAAGCATATGACACTTTCATGGTTAAGGTCAAGATGAGGGTTATAGTAAATGATGTACAGTTTATAATGCTTGACATTCCAGCTAACTTTTTCTTGCTTTTGGGAAGACCATGGTTCTATAAGCTAGGAGGACTCTCATCAACACTACATCAGATGATTAAGATCCCCTACAATAGTGAAGTTGTAAAAATATGAGCTGCAAAGGAAAATGATGCCTCGATGCTTGAAATAGCTAACCAACCATTCAATGTATTCCATATAGCAGGAATCTTTTATAAAGAAGAAGTAAATAAACCCAAAGTGGTAAATATGTCAAAAAAGATAGATTATTTTCGAGGTGTTAGGTTAGAGAATGATTTAAATAGATTGGTATCTGTTATACAACTAAGAAGGCAGAAAGAATGAAGAGGATTAGGCTACACAACAAGAACTTCAAAGCTAAAGAAGAAGGAAAGAAATATCCCACTAGTAGGAAAAAGTTTTGTTCAGGCTACAGAAAGCATTCATTATTATGGGGAATTAAAGCCTACCATGATTGAGGGAAAAGCTATGCTTGGGTTCAAGATTTTTAATGATGTATTTGGTTGAGCCACTGGTGAAGTCAAAATTACCTTAGGTTTCTAGGATGAAGAAATCATGACCAACTTAAGGGATTTAGAGATTAAACCTAAAGAAAAGATCTTAACCATAGCTCTACTTTAAGTAAAAGGAAAAATAAGATGGAAGAAGATGACTCCAAAGAAAATTTTTTTGATATTCTTTATGTACCTAAACTTTTCAATAATGATGTTTCTATTTCTTATGTTAGTAAGATGAACAATTTTACTTATTTTTGTGATGGCTCACTTAATTGCATCATGTATAATGATAACCATGACACACATAACATGTTTGATATTAATTCAATAAAAACTAGCTCATTTAATCTCAACTAATGAAAATCCTAAAGAAATTTTAATTGCATTTAATGGAACTCTTAAAGAGAGGATTAAATTCAAGAGAATGTTAAAAAATATGAAAAGGACTTCGCTTGAACTTATGAAGACATGCTCGAGGTAGAGAAGAAGGTAGTTAAACATGCTATCTATACATTTTTAGAGGCAAAATTGGTAAAATAGATACTTAAGAGAATGAGACCAGAATGGGCATAAAAAATAAAAGAGGAAGTATACAAGCAAATTGAAGCCAAATTCTTGGAAAAAGTATAGTATCTAATATAGTTAGCCAACATAGTACTTGTTGCCACAAAAGATGGTTGAGTCAAATGTGTATCGATTATAGTGACTTGAATAAAGCCTACCCTAAGGATGATTTTCCATTACCACACATAGACATTCTAGTTGATAGTGTAGCAATGTGCATAATGTACAACTTTGTTAATGGATATGTTAGTTACAATCAGATTCTGAACAAGATAATTGATAAAGACTACCTTTATTACTGAGTGGGGGACATTTTGTTATAGAGTCATGCCTTTGGGTTAAAGAATGCTAGGGTAACTTACTAGAGGTTAGCCAAGAAGATCCTAGATGATCTAATTCATAAAGAAGTAGAGGTTTATATAGATGACATGATGATCAAATTCGCTACTAGGGAAGAGCATTTTGAACCATTAGAAAAGTTCTTCCAACATATTGAGAAGTACAATCTGCATTTGAATCCTAAGAAATTCATCTTTGAGGTAACTTTAGATAAGCTTTTAGGGCATTTAATGAGTCAAAGAGAGATTGAGGTAGACCCTGATAAAGTTAAGGCTATTACAGAGATACTAGTTCTAAAGAAAGAGAAAGAGATAAAGGGATTTCTGGGCAGAATACAATACATTAGCAAGTTTATAGCTAAGCTCACTGCCATATGTGAGCCTATTTTCAAACTTCCTAGAAAGAAACAACCAATAAAATGGAATGATGACTACCAAAAGGCTTTTGACACTATCAAGGAATATTTGGTAAAGCCACCAGTTTTGCAACCTCTAAGACATAGGAAACCACTAATTCTTTATCTATATATTT
>CANXYI010077813.1:0-16255 GCA_948208565.1 Hura crepitans
GCAAAAATAAGTAGACAGACAAATATAAAATAAAAATAAAAAAAGATAGTCACACAAATATAGAAATATTGCCTAAATAAATTATCACATCTAACTGGTAGATGGATAAAGCAAGAAGAAAAATGAAAGTAGTAAAAATGATAGAAATAATATATTTGTATGTGAAGCAAAAATAGTTGGGTAGATAGAAATAAAATAAAGATGAAGGGTCAAACAAATATAAAAAATATTGCACAAATAAATTATCACATCTAACTAATAGATGGATAAAGTAGAAAGAAAAATAAAAATAGTAGAAACAATAAAAATAATATATTAGTATGCGAAGCAAAAATAGACAGGTAAACAAAAATAAAATAAAAATGAGCAGTCACACAAATATAAAAAATATTGCACAAAGAAATTATCACATATAACTGGTATATGTATAAAGCAGAAAGAAAAATGAAAATAGTAGAAAAATGGGCCAGTTAACACACGGAGTATATTTTCCTTCGAAAAAGATCTTGACCCGATTGAAAAATCGTGCTTGAATTTTCAGAAAATCCAAAACATGGTGTCGAAAGAGTGTATTTTTGCCTTTTAGTGCCTCAAAATGACCAACCTTCCTAAGGATAAATTAATTTCCCTTTTATACACGCTTTTCGAGGCTGAAAACAACCATTTTGGCCAAAACGGTCAAAATGGCTGTTTTGACAGTCATTAGTCATTTTAGCCATTTTGCCCCAAGAATGGCCGTTCCCTTTACGGAAACAGCCCGTTTTGACCTTTTTTTAAGGAAATATTTGAGATCTTTGATTTGGATGTAAAAAACCCCTTTTATTAAGATTTTTGTCCTTTTCATCATTATTAGGCAAATCGAACATAAAGGTCCTAGAGACCCAGTGTCTACACTCTCATGGTTGCTATGAACTTTTGACTCAATGCATATGCAACTATATTTGCTTTTCCTGGGTGATAATCTATCAAAGAATCATTATCCTTAATCAACTCTACCTAGCATCTCTACCTTAAGCTTAACTCCTTCTATGTAAGGAGATATTTCAGGCTCTTATGATCAGTATAAATGTAGCATTTTTCACCATATAGGTAACGTCTCCAAATTTTTAGTGTGAAGACAATGATAGCTAGCTCCAAGTCAAGAGTAGGATAATTCTTCTCATGTGGCTTCAATTGTTCGGAGGCATAAGCTACCACTTTACCTTCTCTCATCAATACACACACTAATCCATTATGTGATTTATCACTGTAAATGACAAAGTCTTTTCCTTGCTCAAGTTCCATTTTAATATTCACCACTCTTATGGTTGCCATGAACTTTTAACTCAATACATTTGTAACTACATTTGCGTTTCTTAGGTGATAATTTATCAAACAATCATTATCCTTAATCAACTCTAGCCAGCATCTTTGCCTTAAGCTTAACTCTTTCTATGTGAGGAGATATTCCAGGCTATTATGATTAGTATAAATGTAGCATCGTTCACCATATAGGTAGCATCTCTAAATTTTTAGTGCGAAGACAATGATAGCTAGCTCTAAGTCATGAGTAGGATAATTCTTCTCATGTGGCTTCAATTATCTAGAGGCATAAGCTACCACTTTACCTTCTTGCATTAATACACACCCCAGTCCATTATGTGATTCATCACTGTAAATGACGAAGTATGTCCCTTGCTCAGGTTGAGTGAGGATAAGAGCCTCTGTTAACATCACCTTTACTTTGTCAAAGCTAGCTTGACATCGATCATCCTATACAAACTTCACATCCTTTCGCAACAACCTAGTGAATGGAGTTGTAATCATTAAGAATCCTTTTACAAATCTTTTATAATAGCCAGCCAATCCTAGGAAGCTTAAAATCTTTGTCACATTCTTAGGAGGACTCCACTCTAGTACAACTTTAACCTTGCTAGGATCCACCTTGATACTTTTAGTTTAGGAAATATGGCCTAAGAATAATATGGCCTAAGAATGCCACCTTATTTAACCAGAATTCACATTTGCTCAGCTTAGCATACAACTGTTTTTCCCTTAAAGCCTATAACACAATCTTGAGATACTACTTATATTCCTCTCAACTCTTGGAATACACCAAGATGTCACCTATGAATATCACTATAAACTGGTCGAAATAGGGCTTGAAGATCTTATTCATCAAGTTCTAAAAACTACTAGGGCATTAGTGATCCCAAATGGCATCATTAAGACCTTATAATGCCTATATCTGGTTCTGAAGGTAGTTTTTGGGATATCAACTTCCTTAATCTACAATTGATGGTACCCTGATCTGAAATCTATCTTGGAAAATACACTGGAACCTCTCAGCTGATCAAATAGGTCATCGATTATAGGCAATGGATATTTATTCTTCACCGTCACCTTATTCAGTTGTCTATAGTCAATACATAATTAAAGTGACCCATCTTTCTTCTTTACAAAGAGTATAGGTGCTCCTTAGGGTGAAACGCTCAGCCTATTAAAGCCTTTATCTAGCAATTCTTGCAACTATACTTTCAATTCCTTTAACTTTACAAGTACCATCCAATAAAGGGTAATAGATATAGGTGTTGTACTAGGATGTATTTCAATCTCAAAGTCAAGCTCTCGCTATGGAGGTAATCCTGGTAATTCTTCTGGGAATACATCAAGAAGTTCTGACACTACTTGTATTTGATCAAAGCTAGGTATAGAGCTACTGGTATCAATTACATGGGCTAAATAAGCTTTACATCCCTTACGAATAAGTCATCTTGCTATAGCAGTTGAGATAATGTTACCTAGAGAGTTCTTCTCACCCATAACTGTTACCTCATGTCCCTTTATTGTCCTAAGGGTAAGCCTCTTATGTTTATAATCAACCATTGCTCAATGTTTTAACAACCAATCCATACCTAAGATAACATCGAATTCATGAAAAGGAAGTTTAATAAGGTCTGTAGGGAATAGTTGATTCTAGATCACTAGAGGATAGTGTTTATATATCTTATTCACTTTCACACTCTATCTAATTAGGTTGTTGACTTGAATATCTATATCTATAAGCTCTGGTTCTAACCCTCTATCTCATGTTTGTGTAGTGCAAATATAAGAGTGGGTTGATCCTGGATTTATTAAAGCCAAAATAGGTGCATCCAATAAATAAAATGTACTAGCAATGACATTTAGAGCCTCTACCTCCTTGTGAGCTTGGATGGCATACTATTGTGCTAGAGCTCATGCATCAGATCTAGTTTTCTAGCTAGTGCTAGGCTGATCACTCTTACTCTATCTTTGTCCCCTAATCTTTGGTGCTGTAGAGATATTTGCCTGGGTAGCTTCAGCCTACCTTTTTGGATAGTCTTTCTAAAAGTGATCTTTAGCCTCATATGTAAAACACTTTCCCCTTCTAGTTTGCTAGCACTACCCCCAATGCCTTCTATGGCAAGTCTTTCAAGTTGGGGATGCACTCCTAACTGCTGATATAGGGGCACTAGAGGCTTGCTGTGGAGGTCATAGCTTAGATTTAGAAGCCTGACCTAACCTCTATGTCTAGGTCTACCTTTGAGTTTGTTGTATAGACTAGGACTAAAACTCTCTTCGTCTTTTACTAGCCCTAGGTACTGAACTAGTCTGGTCTTCTGTAAATTGCCTTTTTTTTCTGAAATAACTCCCTCTTTTCCTGTATCATTTCTTCCATGTCATATGCTACTAACACCAAGGCCAAAAAGTCTTGAATCTTTGTAGTGGCTATTTGCATCCTTAATTCTACATTGAGGCCCTTCTCAAACCTCTTGCACCTCTTTTCCTTTGTAGAAATGAATTCCTCCATATGTGTATTAGCCTTGCAAAGTCTTTCTCATATTTAGACCCAAATCTTCTCCCCTGCTTTAGGTTTAAGAACTCCTATCTCTTCTTGTCCTTGTATGATTCTAGTATGTGTCTCTTTCTGAACTCCTTCAAAAAATACTTCTAAGTCACTTCAACTACTACTTTCCTTCTCTTTGTGGTATCCCACCAGTGATAGGATTCTTTCTGGAGGAGTAAGGTGGCACACTTCAAACTTTTATCTTCTGTACACTCTAGCTGCTCCAAGATGTAAGGGTTCTTTCTAGCCCATACTCAATTCTAACAACATCATCTTCTCTAGTCCTTAGAAAGTCCATAACTTCCATCTTTTTCACTCTTTCAAGGTAAGTCCTCTGTAATACAATTAGAGGTTAAGGAGATGGTATAGGAGTGAGTGGAGTTGGTGGAGCTATTATAGAAGTATGCCTCAACAAATTTGCTATCTATTGTAAAAGTGCTAGGGAAACTTGAGTCTGTGGGTAGGCCTGTTGCTATGGTTAGTGTGTACCATCACTAGGTTCTGGAGTGGTTGCACTCACTTTTGCTCCCTAAATAGTAGTGGGAGCATGATTGGCCATCTTTGCTCTTCACTTTGGTGGGTTCCTTTCAATCATCTTGTATCACTACAAAAGAAACCACCTATCAGTCTCATGCAGTGTAGCTTTATTAGAAACACAGAGTCCTAAACACTAACACTCATGTATAATAAGCCTAGGAATGCCTGAACCTACTCTGATACCACTAAATGTAACACCCCTACTTGATCCCTAAAGGAATTCGATAGGCAAAGCTACTTCCCTGTTGGTCACCCATTTTGATATTGCACTAACCCCTATTCATTTAACACTAATGACTATATGTATTGAGTAGAAAATTATTGATTAATTCTCTGTTCTACTCTTATTTGCCCCTTATACTGACTGTAACAAACCCTAAAATTCATCTGACTAGACATAAATTCATTTTTCAAAAATTTGGGCAACATAACAGCTACCTGGGTAATAAACCCCAAATTTAAACCTATAGAAAACACTCTAGTTCCCCAAGTTCTCATCTCAATCACATCACAGTACATAAAGCCTCAAGCCTACAACTTTCAGCAAACACAGTCATACATAGCACATAACTAAATAATTATATAATCACATTGTCAAACATTAGTTATATGGTAATTACTATACATAGCTATTATTAACATCAACTAAGCCTAACCCATTTATACATGAGTGCTATTACTATAGATCCCTAAAAGTACTAAAATTATACCAAATATAGTTGCTCTACTACACTGATAGTACAAGGCTGAGTTGTTACTGCTATTTATGACCTGCACATCGGAACATTGATACACTGGGTATATAACTTAGTGGTGAATTTAATGTAATATGTGCATGTCATGCATACATTCATGCAAAACTCATGATATAAATCCAAAATGTAGCACACAGAATTATCAGTAAATTATTTTTCAATCTTATGATTTATTTACCAGTGACTTGTCATTCAATTGATTTTCTTGATTTACCTTATTTTATTTTTATTATTTCTCATGTTAACTTTTATATATACGCCATACTAGAAAGACTACACTCTAAAGCACTAGATAATAGGATCTAGGCTATGCAGTGGCCCATATTTTAGAACTCGGTAGTTGCACCTACCCTACCTGATACTAGGGATCAGTTCACCAGAACCTCTTAATACTAGACTGGCAGATAACAGAGATCAGTTCATATACCTCTCAATATCTATAGAGGGATGGTAGGGATCAGCCCCGTGGGACCTCCCAATATCCATAAATTAATGAGATGGGTTACAAGGATTAGTCTGTTGACCTCTTAATACCCAAATGTCCAGTGCCTAATACTAGAACCTTGGTAGTTGCACTTACCATCACAATCACACATACAATGGCCTTAGGAGGACCAATAACCCTAGCAGCTGCTAACTCTTTAGTTGACCGATCAACCCATCCAGTGGGTGTCTAATAAATGGGAAAAATTCTATTTATTATTTACTTGCATAGTTATAGGTCATTTATATATTTATGTATTTTTCCTTTTACGGGTCACCTCACACTTTGTGCACTATTCATTTTGTCATTTTTCTCACACCTTATGATACATATACTCAACATTACTTATGCCATATAGGCATCACCAACTTCACTTTTCATTGACCATATAATATCATCATTTTTAGTATAAATTTCCTTTATATATATTGACTTTAAGTCACCAAGTTCACACTTTCCATCTTACACAAAATGAGCCATCTACTTACACCTTGATAGTCCATTTTTCCATACACATAATTACCTTCCTATTTCACATTAAAGTGACATATATTTTAATTGTCCATTATCATATGTTTTCTTTATTCACATTACATACCACAACACATTATTTACCATATTTTCATCGTAACCATATGATTGACATGCACCATGCACATATGCACATGCCATGGCCACATGACATACCATTAAGCCATTCACACATCACCCACATACACATGCATTCTTCACTCAAATGGCATATATACCATCATTACTCTATCATACAAGCATAAAGGCATGGTTATTTCACAGAATTATGTACATGCATGCACACACTTGCACTTTCATACACATATACATGCACTCATACATTAACACACTTTATGGCATGTATTTATTATATGAAATTCACATACCTAGGGTGTGAAAACAACATTTTTCCACCACTTTAAGGCCTTTGTTCCCTTTCTTCTTCAACACTTCTTCTTGAACCTACATATGTAACCTTAAAAAGAATGAAAAGTTCACTTACACAAAATTTGAGCAGTATTCACTCCATCCTTATTTCTCCAATTTAAACAAATATTTTTGGATTCTATCACTTGCAATGTGTTCTAGAGGTTATGAAAGTGTGATTTCATATAAAATACATGAGTTTTGGGCAGAATTTAGAGGAGAGAGAAAGAAAAAATGGTGAAAGGGAAAAAGGGAGGTAGCATTGGTAATGGTGTGTGGGGGAGGAGGTTAGGGATGGTTGCTTACACATGTGGCACTCTCACATGTGTAAGGGTATTTATATTAAGTGGGTGGTATGGTTAGATCACGACATGTAGTGATCTAACGGCCCAAATAATTCTAATTTCTCTTTAAAATTTGAAAATTTACAATAATTTTTCTAAACCTCTAAAAATAATCATTTTAGTGCCAAAAAATCATTGATTATGCCCATTAAGAGGCCCGTAAAATTTTAGGTCCAAACTCCAATGGCAACTATGGTTACTATTCACTCATGAAAATAATAAATTTTAAAAAATTATCAAATGACCTTAAAAAATTAAAATTCCTTCACCAACATGTAGATTGGAATTTTAACCTTTAGGTTATGCTATTTTTAGGTCTATCTAGGTGTGCCTTAGGTTATTACCAGCATAAGTCCATCTAAAGCCACTATTCACTAGTTTATTGCCCAAAATGAATTATTGGTTTTACTAAAATTTTAAATTATTCCATCTTTCTCATTTTTTGGCCTGTCAAAGCTTTTATGACTAGTACACAACCTTTATGGCCTTACAAGGTGTCACGGCTCCCCAAGAAAACTATTTAAGCCGCGGAGGTATTATTCATGAAACCTCAATTTATAGGCTTTAGATAGAGCTTTGTGAGCTTCTTGTAGAATTTTTCTCTTGGTTTCCTATATATCTAGTACATATAATTGACCATGGTAATATAAACACCCATCCATTTTGATTTCATATTTTATAATCTACCCTTCTTTGACTTATCTTATAACGTGCCTCAACTGACCATCTTGAGTCTATGCTTCTTTCACTTGCTAAGTCAAATTAGGGTTTACCTATAATTTTAGCTAAGAGTACTCTATCATTCATGTACCATAACCTGACATTCATTGCTTTTATGGCTGCTATGAATTTTTCACTCAATGCATTAGCTACCACATAGCCTTTTTAAGATGGTAATCGATCAAATAATCACAGTCCTTTATCAAATCCATCCATCGCCTTTGCCTTAAATTTATTTATTTATTTATTTATTTTTTGTGTTGGGAGGTATTTTAAACTCTTATGATAGTTATATATGTAACATTTTTCACCATACAAATAATGCCTCTATAGCTTTAAAGCAAAGATAATTGTAGCCAATTCTAAATCATGCTTTGGGTAGTTCCTCTGATGGGCCTTTAATTTTTGGGATACATATGCTGCCACTTTACCATCTTGCATCTATACACACTTAAGAACATTATATGAAGCATTGCTAAAGAACAAATTCCTTTCCTGACTCAAGCTATGTTAGGGTGGGAGTTTTAATCAATAGGGCTTTCAACTTGTCAAAACATTCTTGATATTTACGATCCCATATAACCTTTACATCTTTCCATAATAGATGAGCCAAATTAGCAACAACTATGGAGAATCCTTTGATAAATTGCTTATAATAACTAGCTAGTCCCAAGAAACTTTGAATTGTTGTCACATTTTTAGGTGGTTTTTATTCCAACACTGCCTTAATCTTATTCGGGTCTACCATGATGCAATTGGCTAAAGTAATGTATCTTAAGAAGGCCACTTTATTCAGTCAAAGTTCACACTTACTCAATTTTGCATATAGCTGCTTCTCTCTGCAAAACCAACCTCAAATGCTATTTATATTCTTCCTTAGTCCTTGAGTAAACCAAGATATCATCAATAAAAACCACTACAAATTGATCTAGATAGGGTTTAAAGATTCGTATCATCAAACCTATAAATGCTGTAGGGGTATTGGTAAGCCCAAACATCATTACTAAGAATTCATAATGTCTATACCTAGTGAAAAAAGCTATTTTAGGAATGTCAGATTCCTTGATTCTCAATTGATTGTACCCTAATATGAAATCAATCCTTGAAACTATGCTAACACCTCATAACTGATAAAAAAAGCATTAATCTTTGGCAATGGGTACTTATTTTTGATGGTTAACTTGTTTAATGACTTATAATCAACACATAATTGAAGTGAACCATACTTCTTTTTCAAAAATAGTATCAGTGCACCCCAGGGTGAGACACTTGGTCTAATAAAGCCTTTATCAAGCAAATCCTATAATTGCACCTTCAATTCTTTCAATTTTATAATATAGAGCTATTGATATAGGTGCCATATCTAGATACACTTCAATTTCAAAATCCAGTTCATACTTTGGTTATAACCTTGGTAATTCATTTGGAAACATGTATGGAATTTCTAATACCACTGGTATCTAATTAAGATTCATCTTAGTCTTCTTTATATCAACCATATGAGCCAGATATGCTTCACACCCTTTTCGTATTTGCCATTTAGCTGTTACAACAAAAATGATATTAGATAAGGAATTCGATTCACTAACCACCATCACATCATTATCATTAGCTATCTTGAGTGTAATCCTTTTCCACTTGCAATCCACCATAGATCAATGTTTAGACAGCCAACCCATACTTAAGATAAGGTTGAACTTATCAAATGGGAGTTTAATGAGATCTATAGTAAATACACGTTCTTGAACAGTTAGAGGACAATCCCTTTATACTTTATTAACTATCACATGTTGGCCAATTGCATTACTAACCATGATATCTATGTTTATAGGCTCTTATTCTAATCCTCTATCTTATTCTCATATAGTATAAATATATAAGTGTGTGGATCCTAGGTTTATCAAAGGGAAAGAAGGTAATTTAAATAAAGAGAATGTACCCAATTTTACATATGGAGAATCTACTTCTTCTCCAGTTTAGATTGCATACTGATGTACAGGAGCTCTAACTTCAAATCTCAACCTCTAATTGGTACTAACTTTATCATTTCTATCACATTTATTTTCCCTCCAACTTCTAGCAAGTGCTGGTGAGGAAGTTTGAAACTAAGAAGCATCTCTCTATTTCTTGGGGAAATCCCTCTAGAAACAGTCTTTCAGTCCACATATAAAACACTCTTCTTACTTGGGTTTCCATTAAGTCCCTCAATGTATCCTTCCATAGGTCTAACAAATCATTGGTGCACTCTTAATGAATCTTAAACAAAGCTACTTAATGGATGCTTGTACTTATGTTGTGTGTGGATGTATATAATATCGCATGTCTGAATGATGATGGGTCAAGACCCTATGATTGTGTGTTAAGATTAACTGATTAATTAGAGGACTAGATGGGTTCAACAATTGGTAAAACTATTGATAATAAATATATAAGTGTTCTTTTTTCAGGTTTAAAATTTTTGGTTTTCCACTCGGGTAGCTATTATGCTACCCAAATTTCTATGAATTGTATTTCTATCCCATAAATGGTTTTATTAGTCATTTATAGATATTATAAGAGTAACATAAGATAATAACATAGAAATAATGATAACATAACATCGGGATAGATGAGACCATAAGTGTTAAGTGAATGGCACCTGAGGTAGGAATAGGATGGGTGATCTATGGGAAGTAGCATCTTTTGTTGGGTTACTTTGGGAATTAGGTAGAGGGTGTCACATTAGGTGGTATCATAGCAGGTTTAGGCATTTTTAAGCCTAGTAGGAATAAGTGCCATGGGTTAGGGTTCTATTCCTCATCAAGATCATTGTATGAGGCTGATTATTTATTCTCTTGTAGTTATGTATGATGAGCGAATCAACCCCCACTAAAATGAGGGGAAGAGGTGGCAAGCCATGCCCTAACTACTATATATGGATAAAAAACAAGTGTAGCCACGCTAGTGCCAAGTGATACAGCACACCAGCCACAGGCATTGGCATAAGCTTCATCAGTGCTTTTACAATAGATTGTAAAATTGTTGAGGCATACATCTGCTGTTGCTCTACCACCACCTCCACCACCTCTAGCTATATGGTAGAAGATATACCTGGAAAGAGTAAAGAAGGTTCTAGATTTTTTAGGATAAATGAAAGATGATGTTGTAAGGGTTGAGTATTAGTTAGAATAGACTATTAGAATATTGGAGCAGCTTGAGCTCACTTCTAAAGAGAGTCTAAAATGTGCCACCACACTCTTATAGGAAAGAGGCTTTCCACCGGTGGGATAGCACACAAAGATGGAAGGCTACTGCTGATCTCACATGGGAGTTTTTCCTTTAAGAGTTCCAAAAGAGATATATACATGAGTCCTATAGGGATAAAAAAGGCAGGAGTTCCTAGACTTGAAATAGGGACAAAAATCTATATTAGAGTATGAAAAAGATTTTGCTAGGCTGAGCATATATGCGAAAAAGTTTGTGCTTATAGAGGAGGAGCAATGCAAGAGGTTCAAAAAAGGCTTAAATGTGGAGTTGTGGATACAAATTGCCATTACTCAGATCTGAGAGTTTTCTGCATTAGTATCAGCAGCATATGCCATGGAAGAGATGGTAAAGGAAAAGAGGGACCTTTTTCTAAAGAAAAGACCATTCACTGTTGGTTAGACTAGCTTAACACCTGGGGCAAGCAAGAAGCATAAAGAGTCATAGGTTGCATAATAGTCCTAGAGGCAAAGACAAGTACAAAGGTTATGTTAGGCTTCACAATCTAGGCTTTGACCTCTACAGTAGGCCTCCAGTGCCCCAGTGTCCATGGTAAGGAGTGCACCTTTAGTATGTAGGACATGTAACAAAAAGCATTAGAGACTATGCTAGCAAACAAACTGAGAAGAATGTTTTTATGTGTGGAGCTAAAGACCATTATCAGAGGGATTCCCCAAAGAAATAAGTTAATGCCACCCAAGTGCAGGCTTCCTCCTAAGCACCTAGTAAAGCGTAGAAAGAGGGCAACAATGATAAGCCAGGCCCTAGCCATAGGACAAGATCGGAGACATGATCTCTAGCTCACCACTATACCATTCAAGCTCGTGAGGAAGCAGAGGCACTAGATATGATTACTAGTATATTCTTTTTATTTAATATATCTCTTTTGGCTTTGATAGATCTAGGATCCACACGATCTTATATAGGTATTGTATAAGCATAAGATAGGGGGTTAGAGTTTGAACTTATAAATATAGACATCTTAGTGATTAACCTTATTAGGCAGAGTGTGATAGTGAACTAAGTATATAGACACTATCCTCTGGTGATTCAAGACTAAGTGTTTCCAATTGATCTTATTAAACTTCCCTTTGATGAGTTTGATGTTATCTTAAGTATGAACTGGTTGTTTAAATATAAGGCAATAGTTGATTATGAGCAGAAAAGGCTTACTCTCAGGATAATTGAGGGATATGAGGTGACAATAGTTAGTGAGAGGAATACTTTGCATAATATCATTTCAGCTATGACAGCTAGATAACTCATCTAGAAGGGATGTGAAGCTTACTTAGCCCACATAATTGACACTAATAACACACTACCAAATCTTGATCAAATACCTATGGTATCAAAATTCGTTGATATGTTTCCAGATGAGTAACTATGTTTACATCCATAGAGAGAGCTAGAATTTGAGATTGAGGTGTATCTAGGTACTACTTCTGTGTCTATTACTCTGTATCGGATATCACCTACAAAATTGAAGGAGTTAAAAGTTTAGCTATAGGAACTATTAGATAAGGGCTTTATTAGGTTGAGCACTTCACCTTGGGGAGCACCTATGTTGTTTGTAAAAAAGAAAGATAGGTCACTTCAATTGTGCATCGATTATAGGCAATTGAATAAGGTGATAGTTAAGAATAAGTACCTATTACCTAGAATTGATGACCTATTTGACCAGCTTAAGGGTGTTAGCATGTTTTTCAAGATAGATTTGAGATCTGGGTATCATTAGTTGTAGATTATGGAAGCTGATATTCTAAAAATTGCTTTTTGCACCATATACAGGCATTATAAGTTCCTAGTGATGCCATTTGGACTCACTAATGCCCTTGCTGCTTTATGGACCTGATGAATAGGATCTTTAAATCCTACCTAGACCAGTTTGTAGTAGTGTTTATTGATGTAATTTTGGTATACTCTAGGAGTTGAGAGGAACATGAGCAGCATTTGAGAATAGTATTACAAACTCTGAGAGAGAAGTAATTATATACTAAGCTGAGTATGTGTGAGTTCTGGTTAAAGGAAGTAGCCTTTTTAGGCTATATTGCATCAACAGAAGGTATTTGAGTTAACCCAAGCAAAGTTAAAGCTGTGCTAGAATACAAAACCTCCTAGGAATATGACTGAGATCTAACAGTTCCTAGGATTTATTGGCTACTATAGGATATTTATAAAGGGCTTCTTAATGATTGCATCCCTATTGATAAAACTACTATAGAAGGATGTGAAATTTTTATGGGATGACAAATGCCACGCAAGCTTTGATAGAAAAAAGGCGATGTTAACTAAAGCTCATATTTTCACTTAGCCTAAATAGGGGAAATAATTTATGGTTTATAGTGATGTGTCCCATAATGGACTTGGATGTGTATTGATATAGGAAGGTTAAGTGATTACTTATGCTTCAAGATAGTTGAAACCACATGAAAGTTATTACCCTACACACGACATAGAGCTAGCTGCTATTATATTTGCATTAAAAATGTGGAAGCACTATTTATATGGTGAAAGGTGTTACATCTACATTGATCACAAGAGTTTGAAGTACCTCCACACATAAAAAGAGTTAAAATTAAGGTAGCAATGTTGTATGGAGTTAATAAAGGATTACAATTGTCCAATTAACTACCATATAGGGAAAACTAATATAGTAGTAAACACATTAAGTCAGAAGTTCATTGCTGCCATGAAATCTATTAATGTAAGCATGGAATATATAGAGAATGATGCAATCTTAGCTGAGCTATGAGTGAAACCTGATTTCAAACAATAAGTGAAAGAAGCACAAATATGAGATAAACACCTAATATAGCTAATAAGTAAAGTTAAAGAGGGGAAAACTATGAAATTTAAGCTTAAAGAAGATAGATGTATTTACTATCATGATAGATTATGTATACCTGAAGTAGATGAACTAAGGACACAAATTTTGAGGGAAGCACATGAAACTCTATATACTATGCACTAGGAAGTACCAAAATGCATTGTAATTTAAAGTCTCATTATTGGTGGCTAGGAATGAAGTGAAATATAGCAAAATATGTAGCTTGATGTTTGACATGCTAGCAAGTGAAAGCAAAACATCAGGTTCTTTCTAGATTGCTACATCCTATAGCAATTCCAGAGTGGAAATGGGAAAAATTTATTATGGATTTTGTGATGGTTTTGCGAATGACCAGAAGTAAGTGTGATGCAATTTGGGTGATCGTGCATAGACTAAACAAAAGAGCTCACTTTATTTCGATAAGAATGATTTATTCCTTGGATAAATAGGCATAATTGTATATAGATGAGATCGTGAGATTACATAAAGTGCTAGTTGCCATTATCTCTGATTGAGATCCACATTTCATTTCTAGATTTTGGAAGAAGCTACAAGTAGCTTTAGGTACCTGTGTGATGACCTGAAAATTTCGACTCTCGTGAATAGTACTCATTGGGATGAATAGTGCTTCTCAAAACTCGAGTTGCACTAATCATACTAACAGGGAGTATTAATTATAAGAGAAATTTGAGCAAAGTTTAAAGCTAATCCGTAGTCATTTGGATGGTTAAAAATGTTAATTAAGATTTTACGGCGGTATCTTATGAATAGTGCCGCAGGCAAAGCTGAATCGTAAAATAAATAAAAAGTTGGCCAAAATGATTTGAAAATATTACAACTTGATACTCAAATATTCCAAATAGTCTAATGGCTTTAGAATCAGAATTTTTTGAGTTGAGGAACTATTTTTATCCAATTTTTGGGACATAAAATATATTAATTTTTTGGGTTATTATCGAAATTTGGGCTTGACATTTTGAGAGCATTTAGGGCTTGAATTTATGGAATTTTAGGGATAGGAATGAGGAAAAATTGACTTTTCTATTAGTTATACTAATTTTTTAAAAGAAGGAAAAATTATTTTTGGGAAAATACAAATAGGGGAAATTTTAATTTCCACTTATTCATACCATAACACCACCATCCTCCACTCTTCCTCCATTTTTTCACCCCTTCCCCTCTTACTTTCTCTTTGTGATTTCTTCCTCAATGAAGGGACCCACTCTATGAGATTATACTCGAAATGGCGAACATTTTGAGACAAGTCCATGGACAACAAAATTGATAGGAACAACAGAGTATTTTGGGAGAAAAATCGTGAAGAATCTTGAGGTAAATTGTAACTTTCTCTCTCTCGGGTTTTCTTTTTAGCAAACTTTATTTTTCATGGATCCCTTAGGTGTTGTAGAGCATATATTTAGGCTTGAAATATTTTTTTAACTTCTATATTATTTTATATTAATTTTTAATTTTTGTGTCCTTTTATATTCGTGGGCAAAATGACAACTTGAGCCTCCTGAGGTAAGGAGAAGGCCTAGGCTAACTTCGGAGGTCCTATATGACCTTGTTGGGTATGTGTAATCACTTTGAATTATGTAAAATCTCATTTAATGTATTATGTGTATTATGTCCATAATAGAAATAAATGGTAATAAATGCATGAAAATGCAATAAATGCTATGATTATAATTTGTGATAAATGGAATGATTAAATGCATTAAATATAATGATTTGGTGTGACTATAAGTGATAAAATTTGTAAAAGATATTGATATTGAGTTATTTATGCATTCTGCGATTTAAAAATTGGCTTTGCCATGTTGTGTGCCTTATGCTTAGAAATGCATGCGTATGGTAATTGTATAATTCAAAAGTGTATAATGGATATAATGTATAATAAAATGCCATGAAATAACTTGATCTAACAATGTGCGACATTATGCCTACTTGAATCGATAAGTGCGATAATGTGTGAAAACATGTTTTTATCGATGTGAAAATATTGTATGTGTATGAATGCAATGTGCTAATATGCTTAGAATGAATTTTTGACATATAAGGATGATATATGTGTTATAAGTGCATGAAGAGGCTATGTGTGACCATTTGAAGGTAAATATTGGAAAATGCCGTGAAATGATCATTTGAATTAATATTTGAGTTTTTTTATGTGACATATTGGTATGATGTTATGACCGATGTCATTACACCTCGAAAATGGATTCGACGAGTGTAATGGACATCAATAGGCCTAAGTTGGCCAAGTTTACATGTTTAGTCCATGCAAAGGTGCAATGAGGCCAATGGTGATTTTAAGTTAATATAATAATATAAAAAGTGAAATTGGTTAATTTGACACATAATGACATGTTTAATGATGCCTATATAGTTAGACAACCTAGTTTAGATAGGTTGACCGATCAACTAGGTTTGTAGTGGCTGCTAGCATACCTTCAGATATGAGACTTATGGGTCATTGATTTATGTGCTGACAAGCATGAAAGCCTTCGTGCCTAAGTTTGATTATGCATCTAAGGATATAAGAGCTTTCAGGCCTAA
>CANXYI010077817.1:0-10877 GCA_948208565.1 Hura crepitans
TAGTGTATCTCATGTTACACAATTGGACATAACTATATCACATGTCATGCATTCACATATCTCATGTTATATAGATATCAAACTTTCATACTTATTCACATAACATATTTGTTGCATAATACATCACATAATATCACGCCATAATCCAATTACCTCTTTAAAATGTTCATAGCTCATTCCATACATCAATTCCATATTGTGTCTCATAATCCATAATACATAAGCTTTAAAGTCTCATATAATATCATCATTATATGCAAACATATTAATTTTTATTACAGTCTTAATTCAAGCATATAAGTCTCATAATCTATATAAAAGTTGTTAGATTATAGGGAGCTATTGAAGTATTCAATTTAATAGAGTTTAAAGGGGTGAAAACACATTATAGGCTACTTAGAAAGGGGTCATGGCCATGAGGTCCCTATAAAGGATGTCATGCATGCCAAAACTTTAATAGACTCATAGTCCTGAGACCTAAAGGGTTGCAACTATGAGGCTCAACTTACATCAAACTTTTATGATGAAAATGAATGATTTTTGCAGTAAATCAACACAAATTCACACCAATTCACATTAAATCACTTTCTAATCAATTTTAAATCATGTCATATGAATTCTAAAACATTTACACATAAATTACCCAAACAATTACATGTCAGTTGCACTTAATTTCATCAATTTAAGCAAAATTGTAGCAAAAAACCTAAGTATTAAAATTATGCAAAAATTAAAAGGGTAAACTCATATTTGCTTATGCATATACTATTCTATGAAGCATAAACATTTTGGACATGTTCACTCTTTAATTATAGCCTTTCCTTTGGCTTTTCACTTTTTAGCCTTAACCTCTCCTTCTTCTTCTTCTTTACCACAACATAAGCAAAAAATAGCAAACAAACACGTAAAATACACTTAAAAGCAGAAACAACACTAAGGCATAAGGAAATTTGTTGGTTTGATTAATTACCTTGCAAGAGTTAATGAAAATGGTTTCTCTATAACTTTATAAGAAAATGGCAAAAGAAATATATTAATTAGTTTTCTCTTTATAGTTAACTATATCTAAAAATGAGCTATTTATACCCTCAGGAACTAATGGCTAGGATTTATCTGCTTAAATGCAATCCAATGGTCCACATATGTTCATAATGCATTTTCACTTATAGTCCTCATGAAACCATTTTTGTATGCAATTAAGTCTTTGAAAGTTTAAAAATTCAAATTTTAATTATTTTTATGAATAATTTATTTATTTTAAAATCCCAAAAATATTTCTATTATTTTCTCATGCATGCAAACACAAATTATTTTATTATCACTTCTAGGCCATATATATGGGGTGTTACAACCTTCCCCTCTTATGTAATTTTATTATTGAAATTACCTATATCAAACAAGTGATGATACTGATGCCCATAGTGTCCTCTCATTCCCAAATGGCTTCTTTAATATTGTGATTTCTCTATAACACTTTCACCAATTGAATCTACTTATTCCTCAGCTCTTTTACTTCTTTTGCCAAGATTATGATTGGTTCTTCTTCATAAGTCAAATCTCACTACAACTCTACAAATTCCATTGAAATCATGTAAGATGGATCTAATCGGTACTTTCTCAACATTGACACGTAAAACACATTATGGATCTTGTCCAATTCAAAAGGTAAAACTAGTCTGCAAGCAACTAGATTAACACGTATAATAACTTCTTATAGACTAATAAACCTCGAACTAAGCTTCCTTTTTTTTTACCAAACCAAAGGCCTTTCTTCCAAGGTGACACTTTAAAGAACACCTTATCCCTAACCTCATACTTAATATCCTTTCTCTTTAGATCTATATAAGACTTATGCCTATCTGAGGCAATCTTTAGAGTGTACTTGATCACCTTCAAATTTTCCTTGGTCTGTTAGATAAAATCCAATCCAAAAACCTTTTCCTCACTCAAGTCAATCTAGCATAAAGGAGTTCTACAATTTTTACCATGAACTACCTCATAAAGAGCCATCTTTATACTCATCTAATAGCTACCATTATATGTAAATTCTATAACCAATAGGTACCTATCCTAACAACCCTCAAACTTAATAACATAGCTTCTTAACACATCCATGAGAACTTGATTATAACACACCACATTGTATCACATCACTAATACAACAAACTCATAGGTCTTTAAATAGTACTTGGATAACTCATTTTGATTGTCCATCTATCTATGGATGGAAAACCATAATAAAGTTCAGCTTTATGCCTAAAGCCTCATACAGCTTTATGCCTAAAGCCTTATGCAGCTTTTTCTAAAAACTTAAGGTAAAACTCATATCTTAGTCAAACATAATTGAGGTAGGCACTTTATACAACCTTACTATCTCTTGTATATACATCTTAGCTAATAGCTCCAAAGGGTAGTCAGTTCTTATTAGTGGGAAATGAGTTAACTTAGTCAATCTATTAATTATTACCCACACTACATTGTGCTTCTTTTTGGTTAACAAAAGTCCAGTCATAAAGTCCATGGTGATCCTATCCCATTTCTATTTGGGTATTGCCAAAGGCTATAACAAACTTGAAGGAACTTGTTGTTCAACTTTAACTTGCTGGCATGTCAAACACTTAGTTACATACTTAACTATGTCTCTCTTCATACCTAAGCACCAAAAATGGGCTTTCAATTTTTAATACATCTTTGTACTCCTAAGAGGCATAGTATATGAGTTATCATAAGCCGCATTTAAGATTAACCTCTTCAACTCAATATCACTAGGCACATATAACCTACTCTAATAGAATAAGTAGCCATCTCTCAACTCATACTTTATTGGCTTCCTTTCTTAGATTAGCCTTATCTATAGCTTCTCATCTTTCTCATAAGCTTCTCTCACTTGTCTAAATAAATCAACCTTTACTCTCATTTTAGCTATAAGTCTCTATCACTAGCAATTCTTATATAAACATTTATTACCTTTAAAGCTACACAATAGCACACAGCATCATTAAGCTTTTAAAGGCACACATAACTAAATAAAATCTCAAATCTCATTAAGATTTTTGGTTTAAGGCATCTATTACATCATTCACCTTTCTAGGAAGCTAGTTGATTACACATTACACAATTATAATCCTTAAGTAACTCCATCCATCGCCTTTGCCTCAAGTTGAGCTCCTTCTATGTAGGAAAATACTTAAGGCTCTTATGATCTATATCAATGAAACACTTCTCACCATAAAGGTAGTATCTCTAGATCTTCAAGGCAAACACAATTATTACTTACTTAAAGTCATAGGTAGAATAATTCTTCTTATAAGGCTTAAGTTATCATGAAGCATAAGTAACTACCTTACCCTCTTACATCAATAAGCACCCAAGATTACTATGAGATGCATCATTATAAATCACATAATCCTTCTCAAAATCTAGTTGATTGAGAATAGGAGCTTGAGTTAAAATCTCTTTCAACTTCTCATAACTAGCTTAACACTTATCACTCCACCCAAACTTAGCATTCTTTTGCAGCAACTTGGTTAAAAGAGACACTATAAGGGAAAAGCCCTTCACAAAGTACCTATAATACCCAACTAAACCCAAGAAACTTTTAACCTCGATAGCATTCTTAGGTGGCTTCAAACTCATTACTACTTCAATCTTCTTAAAGTTTATTCTCACCCTATTAGCTGATATCACATAACCAAGAAAAGCTTTCTAATCAAGCTAAAAATCACACTTGCTAAACTTGGCATACAATTATTTCTCCCTTAGCTCCTATAACACTAACCTTAAGTGCTTATCATAAACTTGCTTATTCTTAGAGTACACCAAAATATCATTAATAAAGACCATAACAAACTGGTCTAGATATGGATGGAAGACTAGATTCATAAGGTCTATAAATGTAACAAGTGCATTAGTCAATCCAAAAGGCCTTGCCAAAAATTCATAATGCGTATATCTTATTTTAAAAGCTATCTTATGGACATCTATATCTTTCATCTTAAGCTAATAGTACCTAAACCTCATATTAATATTAGAAAAAACTCCTACTTCTTTCAACTGATCAAACAAATTATCTATCTTAGGAGAGGTTATTTATTCTTTTTAGTTAACTTATTCAGCTACCTATAATCAATACACAATATCATACTCCTATGTTTCTTCTTCACAAATAATGCTAGTGCTCCCTAAAGAGACACACTAGGGCATATGAAACCCTTATCCAAGAGCTTTTGCAACTGAACCTTTAATTTTTAAGTTTTACATATGCCATTCTATATGGTGCTATAAACAAAAATACAGCACTAGACAAAAACCTCAACACCAAATTACACTTCTCTCTTAGGTGGTACTCCAGGTAACTCCTTAAGAAATACATCTTAGAACTCACACATAGTTGGTATATCCTTAATTATAGGTTCCACTTGTCAGTTGTATGCCCTAGAGCTCATATAATATGGTTGTATTCATGTATTTAAACCTTGTGAATTAATACAAAAAGGCATTTCTCTTTATATCATAGTACTTTTATATATTACTTATAATTATTTGTAATGTTGTAAACCATATTGTAAAGTCCCTAATATAAAATCACAGTGCAGAAGAAATCATTAATGTTCATGATGTGAGATTCTTATTGCATGCAAATGTGATAATAGCTAAATATCCCTAATCATAATATTCATAAGATGGGACATTATTAATACAGATAAATCAATATATGTTATACTTCTTAATTGGATCAAATAGTAGTTCTCACAAGCTATAAGCATAGAAATGCTTAGAGTTAACATATAGATGCTTACTCAAGAGGTAAGTACATTTGAGACCTACCATGAGATCTTCACATGGATACTTAATCAATGTTAGTAAAAGTATCTCATCATATTAATGGTGTAAGTATACTTATACTTGAGATCACTAACTATCTTAAATATGGAGTGACATACTTTTACTCCAAAGCTTTTACTAGGAATAAGAAGCATACATAGTATGGTGCTTAAGTGTGGCATGACATATTTAAAGATAAGGTAGTGATTACTAAAGGATTCACCACTATAGATTATAGTGGGGAGTTTATCTCATAGTTTTAATGAGTAATCTTTATTTAGGATTTTTGGAATAAAGGTGAAATTAATAGAATGAACATATCAAGGGCTTAATCAGACATATTTAGGTAAGCTTTGAGTTGACATAAGTCCTTACTCAAAATTGGATGGGATAAAAGATGATGAAAAGAGTTTATTACACTGTAACTAGATATGGAAGGGTTAAATCAAAACACTTAACTTTTTGACACTTGGGTTGTCATGATGCATGGTTAGATGCCTCTCTTGAATTGTTCATAAGTGATATATTAATTGGAGCATTGATAATGATTCAATAAGATTAAATCTATAAAGTTCCAGTTAGACTAGTACTCTATTTAACTATATTCTATCAAGTTGCCCTAGAAACCTATAAAGTCACTCACTTAAAGAAGTAAAAGAAGATTTAATGAAATTGAATGTTCTAATGGTATGGCATTTCATTGGAAGATAAATTAAGAAGAAGAAATAAGCAAAGAGGCTTGCAGCCCAATTGCAAATGCGTAATCTAGAAATTAGGGTTTCCAGAATTGGGGCTTGTTGAGTGCAAAGTTTGATTATTCTTATTTTTGATTTTATATAAACTTTTAAAGAGTTAAAAGAGCCTTAAATCAAACCATTTGTTAATCCAAAATAGGGCCTTGCTTAGCTATATAAGATTAATGAATGTGGAGCCAAAGCATACTGCACATAGGGCCTCCTAAAGGCCTATGCACAAAAGCAAAGTGAGCCCATTTCATAGGCTTATTTTAGGCCAAATTAGGTTAGCTTTCAAATGTTAAAAGCTTACCTAATTAGGGTTACTTTAAAATTATAAATACCCATAAAATACTTTAGCCTCTACACGCATAGAATAATAAAAAAAATGCAATTCCTACTAGCATCTAGAATTCGTGCAACACTCTTCTTCACACTTCTTATATGGATTACCTTAGAGGTATTCTCAAAATGGATTACTATGGTTTATGACAACCTAGTGATAAGAGCTTGTGAGAAGAAATTTTCAATCATCAGTAAATGGTAGTAAATTGAACGTTGCTAGATTTATTAGTTAATGATGAGTTTTAAATCATTTAGATCCATTATCTATGTTTTTTTCCTTAAAAAAATTTAATTTTCCACTGCATATGATTGAGAAAATCCAACACCACCTTACTAATATCTCTTACACGGGCCAGGTAGGCTTAACATCCTTTTCTCACTAACTTTTTAGCTACACTAATATCACATTAGAAAGGAAATCCAACTTTTCACCCATAGTAATAAAATTCGTATCACTATCAGAAGCCTTTAGGGTAATTCTCTTAAACCTACAATCAACCACAACTTGACGTTTGTATAACCAATCCATACCTAAAATCATATCAAACTCATTAAATGGTAGTTCAATCAAATCAGCCATAAACTCATGCTTACAGTATTTTAAAGGATAACCCTTAAATACCCTATTCACAATTACACTATGGCCCAATAGATTTGCTACTTGTATATCATGCATAAAGTGTTTAGGTTCTAATTTCCACTTATGTGTCAAATTAGTGCAAACATATGAATGAGTGGAACCAAGATCAATTAATGCATGCACAGATGAATCATAAAGAGAAAAAGTATCGATGATCACATCAGGTGCATCCTCTTTCTCACAGGCTCATATGGCATATTGGCGAGCTAGAGCTTGAGCCTCTGGTCTCTACATAGTCTTAAAAGTGACCTGTTATTGTTCTCTAATGGTCTTTATCTCTCAAGCCTTCTCCTAACTAGAGTAGTAGCCTTAATCCCATGTGTCTTTTGCTTTTCTTTCTTAGTCCACTTAAGGTAATCCCTAAGCTTATGATATGTTACTCCATAATTGAAGCATCCATTAGCCTTGTGCTAGCACACTGTAACACCCAAAAATCCCAAGGTTATGAATAGTATTTCTTGAGATTAAATTGTACTCCTAGGGGTTGGGTTATAGTAATGCAACCAAATGGAAGTATTGATCATAATATAATTTTAGGAAAATTGGATTGAAACTAAAGACTTTAAGATGGTTAAAAATGAAAATGAAGATTTTATGGCAGTGTTTTCTGAATAATGATGTAGTTAAAGCTAAATCATAAAATATCTTATTTTTGCTAAAAATGACCTGGGAATGGTATAACCTAATACTCAAATATTTTAAATAATCCATTAGCTTTGGAATTGGAATTTTTGAATATCAAAAAGTATTTTATAAAAATTGGGCAAAGATAAAAGTATTGTTTTAATTTGGTTTTTCAAGTTTGTTAAGCATGGTTTTTTTTTAGGCTTTTAGGTCATGTTTTAAGTGATTTTATGGGACCATAAGGGATGTTAATTGAGGTTTTAATTAAGAGGAATAAATTTAAAAATTGGGAAATGGAATTAGGGATTAAAAGGAGCCATTGGATAAAAAAAAGGAAAGATCTTGGCCTTTGATTGGAATAACCTATATAAAGGGGGTCAAAGTCTTTAATGCAATTAATATGTGAATAGTATTATCCTCCCTCTTCCTCTATTAAATCTAATAGCTGCCCATTCCCACCCTCCTTCATTTTTCTTTATTTTTCCCAATTAAATCCCTTAATTCCATATCTAAACTTCAATTCATGTTGTCTTAAGCCTCTAGATAAAGATTATTTCAAGAAAGCAAGAAAAGATTTGAAGAATTTTGAAGAAGAAGGTTTATATGAATAGTAACACCAATTTTATTAAGTGGGTTTTTATAGAGTTTTATATTTTTCTAAGATGTCTTAAGGGTCTAATAAGTGTACTTTAAAGTAAATTGAAGTTTAGTTATGCTTAAAATTTATTATGGATTTTTATAAGTTTATATGTTGTATGTTTGTAGACAAAGAGGAACCAAGCAAAATGAAGGGCAAAAAGAAGGTGTAAAAAGGCTTAAGTGGTGTAATTAACTCTTTGTAAGTGTATGAAATAGAGTATGTGATATACATGTGATACATTAATTAAAGTGTGGATTTTGTATGTAATAAATACAAGTGTGAATGGATGTTGGCATAAAAATGGAAATTCTTAGTGTTATGATGTTGTATAATTACTCAAACATAGTTTAAAAGAAGGAAATCAAAGTGTTATACATGTGCTCTTAGTGTGCCCAAATGATGGTATTAGTTTGCCTTTATGTATTTAAGTGTTCTAATTGAATATGTGAAGTTGTAATTGTATTAAAGAAACTTAATACATGAATACTCCAATTTGATGATGTGGACATAAGATGGCTGAAATCATTGAGGTATGATAAATGGACATAACATGTGTGTTTTATAATGATTCCATGATGTAATGTGTTATGCGTTATGCCATTACCTAAAATAAGTTATGAAAGAAATGTGTGCTATAAAATAATATGCCTATGTATAATATATGTAAATGTGTATATGCATATGTTATGTTAATGTAACACCTCAAAATCTCAAGATTTCAATAATAGTGGTTCCTTGAAATGTGTGTAGGGTTTTCCAAAATACAGAAAACTTCTAATTTGATTAAAGAGATATATAATTATGGAAATTAATGAATTAAATATATATATATATATATATATATATATATATATATATATATATATATATATGCAAGAGATTAATGGTATTTTAAAAATTAAAGCAAGACTTTGATGTTATTGCTCAGACCAAATCGAGAATTTCAAAAGTTGATGTTTAAATATTCTAATAGATATGATGGAGCTAGAAATAGAATTTTTAAAAATTAATAATAAATCATAAAAATATTTCGAATGGAATTTAAGGATAAATAATAAAGGTATAAGTAATAACAATATAATATATGGATTAAAAGATTTTTTATTTAAGACATTTTGATCTTTACTTGTCAGCCATTCAATAAAAGAAACAAAAGAAAAAAATAAGAGAAAGGAGGGATGAGATAAAGAGGGTTATAGTGGAAAAAAAGGTGATGATGGCAGTGCGAGTGGTGGCAATAATGATATCACTATTAAAAAAAGGAAAGAAAAAAAAGAAAAGAAAGAATAGGGAAAAGAAGAAAAGCTAGGAGGGAAGGACGAAAAAATAAGAAAAAGAAAGAAAAGTAAAAGAAGGCAAAAGAAAAACAAAATAAATGAAAAAAAAGAGTGATGGGAAGCTGCGAGGTTGTGTGGGTGATTCTAACACCATAGGCAGGAGCGTTCATGGTGGGTTATGATGATATTACTGCATTAGCACTTCCATAGCCACCCTAATTACACCGATAGAGAGCCCTTGTTTAGTACAGAGCTCGAGAAGTGCTTGGTGCTGCCAAAGAGGAATTTGTTCACAATTGGGGGAATTTGTGGTGCAGCAACTACTAATAAGGTACACTAGAACTATGGGACTAGCAGAGAAGGAAATGGCTAATTTTCCTATAGGTATTTCATGATTCAATATGGCATGGTAAAGAGGAGAAAGATTGTTTCCAAGAATTCAGATGTTGATGGTTGCTAGAAGGGTGTTTAGCATAAAGGAAGATTGTAATGCCAACTAATTTGGTGTGTCGAGAGATTGCTACAAGTGGAAAATAGCTATCATGGGATGGAGTTCTTCCTTGAGAACTACAAGATTGCTATCTTTCAATAATTGATGTAAGCTAATAAATTGTGGCATTTGAAGAACCTTAATTATGGATATGTAGGTGCTAAAGTGATTGCTGAAATGTTAGTAAAAAGTAAGTATCCAAGTTTAAAATGTTATAATTTAATACTTTATGTGTTTGTAATATTCAAGCATGAAATGTGTTTGTGAATGCATTATTTTAGGTATGATAGACACATATATGTATGTGGTTTTATTTTAACTATAAATAATAGTGGTGAATGAGCATGTTTAAATAAGAGATTTGTTACGTATAACCTTTATTTTATAACCATAAAAATGACCCTAGTACTTCTTCTATGGCTATATAGACATAAAGTGAATTAACATAGTTGAGTTTAATATGTATGTGCATTTGTTTAACTTATAGGTTACAGTAATTGAATATGATATGTGCACAAGTGTATATAAAGGTTAAAGTGAATTATATAAAGTGTTATGTTCAATCTTGTGTGAATGGGTATAATGCCTTATGGATTAAGGGTAGTTAAGTGCTTAAACATATGCCTATTTATCAATTCATAATCTATTAAGTGAAATAAGATAAGTGCATGATATATACTTATATGTATACCTTAATTTACATGAAATTGGTGATTATGAGTTACAACTGAGGAATGGTATAAATGTAATATAATATATATATATATATATTATGTTGTCCTTTGGGTTATGTGTCGATAAGTTAAAGTTTGATTAAAGCTAAATCATGTATGGTATATGACAAGGAAAGAATACACAATCTAACGAGTATATTCATCAAAGCAAGAGTATATTATAACTTAGTGTGCTTGGATTATGAAATGCCATATAAGTTAATTATAATAATACCTTGTAAGCAAAAGTATGTATCTTTAATAGAGTATATAAGTGTAACTTTTATATTCTAAATGAAAGAGAGAGATTGCTACGTGTTAGTATATTGATTTAAAAGTATAGGAGTGAATGAATAATGTTGGCATGGGTTATAGTTTATATGTACTATAATTTTGTGAAATGGAGAACTAAGTGAAACTAAAGTAAAAAGTATTGAATTTATAAAGGCCTTAATGTAAAGCATTTATATGTGTAAAAGTGGTTAAGAATATTATATGTCAATAATGTTGATGTTTGTGAAACGTGCTATACGAACATGTAAGCATTCCATTGTGATGTGGAAGTGGTCAAACTAAAGTTGAATGTGTAA
>CANXYI010077887.1:0-10478 GCA_948208565.1 Hura crepitans
TCTATCTAATGTATGAACATTTGGTTATGTCATTATAGCCTAAGTGCATGTGTGTGCATAATTTGCATAATGGATAACTTATGGTTATGATGTTGGTTAGCTTGATAATTGATAATGTATGTTTATTATGTGTATTATAGAATTGTGCTTGTTTATGGAGTAATGCACATACGGTGTGTACATTTTGGTTTAGCTGAATGGCTTTATGCATTTTCTTTGAAATTTTTGGCATCTTGATAGTTTCATAAGTATAAAGCACATATGGGATAAACATATATGTATTGTGATTGTGATTTTGAATTAAGTGAGTAATTGTGAAAAATGTGCATATAAACATAAATAATTTGGTCATATAATAGATAAAAATTTAAAATGCCTATGCTTTTAGACAACTTAGGTTAGATAGGTTTATCGATCAATTAAGGTATATAAAGCAGCTACTAGGTACCTTCGGGTGCACTTATCTTTGGTGCCTTCGGGTGCAATTATCTTAGGTATATATAGGTACATTTATCTTAGGCATTCAAGCATTATGTGGTTCGATTATCCAATGTAGTTTGTTGTTTGATAAGCATGGGAAGTAATTTAAATAAAATATCAGTAAAGGCTTAAATCCTCTATTACAAACATTGAAATTTTCTTTATATTCTTGTAATGATATTTGTTTTGGAATGTTAATAAAGATAATAATGGTATGAATGACACATTTATTTAACTATGTTGACGTGGTTACAACTTATGCTTTTATTTTCTTACTATGATTATAAAGATGTGAATTCTATGTGTATTGTATTATTGTATGACATAAAGAGTATATTATGTTGAATTCACTACTAAGTGAAAGCTTAGTGCATCGTGTTTATTTTTGTGATGGCATAGGTTAAAGGAACACAAATTAGAGTCAAAGCCTCAGTGTCATAGGAGATCAAGAAGCTGCCACCTCTTAGCTTATTATGTTTTCCTTTTATATAATTTGTAGTTATGTCACTAGAATGATGACACTCTTATGTAAAGATGAGGGATTGGGCCTAATTTATATTTTGAAACTTATGACCGGTAAACTTATTATTTCTTCTTCTTTAAAAGCTTTTATGAGATTGCTTGCTTGTGTTGTGATGTGGAATGTTACTTTGTGTTGTGCTAATATAAAATGAGTTATGAAGTGTTAGATGGACCCAAAATTTGTTAGGATGTGTTGAGATATTATAAAAGCATTTATTTTGACAGTTTCTTTTTGGAATAGTGTCCCGATACAGCTATTATGCTATAGAATTTTTGACATAAGAACCCTAAATTAGTATACCCAAAAAGGGTTTTTGATAATTCATATTTTTATCAAATTAAACATGTAAATTAAGTTTTAATATAAAGAAGAGCATTAAATTATTCTACAGGTTCATCATAGTGTAGTTCGAATATCGGTTGTATGTCGCACCTTATTTAGGTCTAGTAAACCGAACGAGTAAGAGGTGTCACATTTATTGGTATCAAAGATATTTGTTTAGGCATTCCTCTATACCTATAAGTTACATAAGGGTGCTATAGGATTAAAAAGGGTAGATCACTAAATTATACATATCAAGGCTTATAATCTATTTCTTTTGCCTATAGAATCAAGGATGAGTTGTAGTACACCTCGAGATGATGAGGAGATCAAGAGTAATGCTCTGACTATTTTGGCATAAGAAGCTACTAGGGTTGAGTCTTTAACATCCAATGATGCTAGACAAGTAGCATAAAGACTACAGGGGTAGCCTATTTGGTTTGAGTAGATGACAAAGTCTATGCAGCAAGCATCTGCTATTGTTGTGTGTTTCATTCGGGAGTACCTCCACCAACACAACTTATACATAAGACTTACCTAGAGAAAATGATAAAGAATGGGGTTAAGTTTTTTAAGGGAAAAGAGTAGGAAGGATTTGGTAGAGCTGAGTATTTTCTAGATAAGACACTACAAATTATGCAGTAGCTAAGATGTGATTAAGAGGAGTATACAGACTGTGGCACCTCAATGTTATCAAAAGAAGCTCTTAAATGGTAGGAACTATTACAAAGCATAAGGCTCTAGAGGATTTGTCATGGGAGTTCTTTTTTTGTGAATTCAAGAAGAGGTATATCACAGAGCATTAAATGGATCTAAAGAGATAGGAATTCATAGATCTGAAGGAACGAAATAGAATAGTATTAGAGTATGATAAGGAGTTCACTAGACTTACTAAGTGAGACACCCATTACCTGTTTCGTACATCGGACCCAAATAATGAGCGATACACTTACTGATATCTAAACTACTTTATAAGAAAAACCCATTCAAATTTAAACTTTTTATTAATTAAAATATTCCTTTCATGTTCATGTTGTAAAAATGATGAAAAAACACATTTTTTGAGGCATACTAATAGGGCCATCATGTCAAAAATCTAGCAGCATAACTATTATAATCTAGCAGCATAACTATTATATTAGGACACTTTCCCAAATGGTAATCGATTATTAAAGCACTTCTATAACATCATTCAACTCCAATCAGGTCCATCTAACCCTCCAACATCAACACAAGGCAACATTCTCAAGCATGCATCGAAAATATCAATCACATAAGTCATGCAACCATTTAATTTATCTATTAATAAGAAATTTTAGAACATGATTACAAAAATACAAATTAGGCCTAATCCCTCAATTTTCACAAGAATGCTATCTAACTATATACATCATAAAAATTACACAAAAAGAGATTTAAAATACCTAAATGGGATAGCTTCATGATCTTTTATTGATTTGAGGCTTTAAATTTAAGCTGCTGCCTTTTTACCTACGCACCACAAACAACACGATGTGCTAAGCTTTTGCTTAATGGTGTATTAACCTTAATGTATGATTATGGAATACACATGCAACATTATCAAGGCATATGAAAACTTTGACAAGAATATGGTAGTAATAAAACATGTATACAAGCCTACCAATATAACATGAATATATCATATAACAACATGGTATTACCAAAGAAATTCATAACATTGCATATTATAGCCACAATTAACTTATCATTAACAACCATATTAATTAATAGCATTGAAACATATAATTATGCCAAAATAATAAGAGAATCATAACAAATTTTGATTTAATATTATATCACAAATTTGAATTAATCTTGTAGTTTAACACGTGCCTATACCTAAGAGAAAATTATCCATACATTAGATAGTGGGAAATCAATCGAAGCCACAATCAATCCATAAATCATACACAAAAATTAAAGGTCTTAACCAAAATTTAAAATCCAAGGCATAGGACTCGTAGTTTAAAACCTAGACCTAAATATCATATATAAATCTGAAGCCCATTACACATGACCTGAAGTCCAAAATTATGTCTCAAGTTCAACGATTGGCCATAGGCTAAAATTACATCCATAGGTGCCTTAGCAGCTACTATCATTCTCTAGTTGACTAGTCAACCTATTCAATCTAGGTTTTCTAATCATATGGGGCATTATTAAACTTATTAATTTTAGTGTTCTAAATTATTGTCATTTTAACCACATTATTATCTCTTTAAGCAAGTGAACATATTTATGTTCAATATCTTATCATAATTGGCCTTTAACCATATTACCATACTTATTATATGCTTAAACATACCTAACATTAATGTTTTATAATACAAAAATGACATATGCCTATAGCATACATTTTGGGTTCATCATCTCAAAAAATACGTGAACCATAATATTCATGTTAACCATTAACACTTACCACACCAAGCAAAACTTGAAAACTTACAGCCATAATTTGAAAACTTACCAATATTTCCATAATTATGTACACATTACTTCCACCTATAAAACATAATTTTAAATTTATTCGTACGAACACAAATAAGGCATCATAATCTTAATATCCACTATGCAAATATTAAGCTTATGATCTAACACACATAACCAAATTCATAAATATATCAAAAGACCAATTTCGGTCCCTCCTTAAGCATTCTCAAATATTCAAATTCTCATATTTTATCTAAAACATTTCTAACACATTTTTCATCCATAACATTCACATATTAATTAAAAATAAGAAAACATGTGTATCCTATTTACATATGGCATATACATACACACCATTTACATGAGGCATTTGACCTCCACCCACATGCACACTTACATATCCATTTCACTCCCACAACATGATAATAACCACACATACATATAATGCTATACAAGCTTCCATTATACATCACATTTATTACATAGTATTTATTGTTCTATAATGCAAAAATCCCATTAAATGCTCAATCAAGTGGTTAGATCACATATTAAAGTGAACATACATACCAAAATAGGTTGTAATATGATTGTAATATGATTTTGAGAGTCACTTAGACTTTCTCCTTTCACTTAGATGCTTGGGTTGCGGTTTCGTTTACAAATTGAAATAAGCTTAAATTAGAAAATGCATAATAAATCAAATATACATCTAAAATTAAAATGAGATTAGAAACACACTCTTTAGAAAAAATGTCGGTTTGCAAAAAATTTTACCCGATCAAAATTTGATTACTATTCACCAAAATAGAAAAATTGCCAAATCTCCCGATTTCCTTTGAATGTTTTAACACCTCTAAATATTTTAATCCATCATGTATATGTGTTTAGGGATGAAATTTTAGGGCTTTATAGGTAAGGAATTAAAGAAAAAAATGGAGAAGTGAGAGTTGTTATTGGCATAGGCTTTGGAGAAAAGAAGAGAGGAGAGGGGCTGGAATCAAATTATGTGGCTAGGATTAAGCCACTTATAATCAAAGGCCTAAATTAATTCTCCCTTAAAAACACTTCTAAAAATTAATTTTCCACCATTTAAACTTTAATTACCACATCTTAAAAGTCTAATAATATTTTAAAATATTATTCTTAAACCCCACAAAAATCTGTATTCAAAAAGCTTAAAAACCCGATAAAACGTAATTAATAAACTTTGCCCATTTTAGTAAAAATACTTCCCGATGTTTAAAAATTCTAATTCCGGTACCATTAGACTATTTGGAATTTTTAAGTATCAGGTTGTATTAATCCTAGAATTTTTTAGCAAAAATTAAATATGTTACGGTTCAGCTAAAACTAAGTCACTATTTATGTGAAACTGCTGTAAAAGCTTCTTTTTGATTTTTAACCATTCAAATGACTTTAAATTGGCATTAACCTTTGCCCAAAATTATTTTATTATTAATACTTCCCATTGGTCCAATTAGTGCGACTCGAGTTTCAAAAAGCACTATTCATCTTAGAAAGTACCATTTATAAAAGTCGGGATTTCGGGATGTTATAGTAGGCATGTTAGAGGGGTTGTTGCAACAAAAGAAGAACATTGTAAGAGGTTTGAGAAGTAGATAAATCTTGACATTATGCTTTAGATTTTTCTTATGAAGATTTGAGATTTTTTTGCTTTGGTTGCTGCATGTCAATCAGTAAAATTGATAGTTATGTGGGTACAGTTGCCGGGAGGTCCAATAGAACCATTGCACATATTATAAAATGGGTAAAGCTATCAGGAGGTTCAATAGGGCCATTGCACACTTAAATTGATATGATATGCTAGTGCAGCAGTCGTGAGGTCTAAAATGTGAGCCACTATGCAAAGTTGAGATCCCATTGTCCAATACAAAGATTTAATCTATCAAGTATGGGCTAGGTTGAGTGAATAATGAAATAAAAGTTTAGCAAAACATTAATGAAAAGAAACTAAAAAGTAAAAATGACATCATGTATAATGTGTGATATATAATAAACTATAAAATTTTAATGAAAATATAAAGAAGCTTAAGGAACATATATTAAATAAAAGAAGTGTAATTTAAGAGAAGAAAATATTAAATGAAAAATGTGTTATAAATAAAGAAAGATATAAATATACCTAATTATAGATGATACAAGAATGAGATAACATAAAAAGAAACTATAATGTCCTGAAAATCTTGACTTTTATGAATAGTACTTCCCGAGCTGAATAGTGTTTCTTGAAACCTAAGTCACATTAATTGGACCAATGGGATGTATTAACCATAAAATAATTTTAACCAAAGTTTGAAGCCATTCTAAAGTCATTTAGATGGTTAAAAATGCAAAAGAATATTTTACAATAGTGCCATAGGCAAAACTGAACCATAAAATAATTTAATTTTTTATCAAAATAATTCAGGATCAATACAACCTAATACTTAAAAATTCTAAATAGTCTAATGGCACTGGAATTGGAATTTTTAAATGTTGAAAATTATTTTTACTAAATCAGACTAAGTTAATTAATTATGTTTTTATCGAGTTTTCAAGCTTTTTTTAACACAAATTTTTACGGGGTTCAAAAGTTTTATTTTAAAAGATTATTGGGTTTTTAAGAGGTGATAATTAAGGCTAAAATAATGGAGAATGGAATTTAAAAGTGGTTTCTAAAGAGAGGAATTATGAGGTCCTTTGATCTTAAGTCCAATTAATCCTAACCCTTCATTTTGAAACATATAAAAAGGGTTATATAAGAGTAAAAATCATTATTCATTATAGCCACCATCTTTCCCTTGAGCTGACGCCACTTCCACCATTTTTTCTTCATCTTCCTCCATTTTTGCCACAATAAAAAACCATTAAACATCAATATATCATGGATTAAAGGTTTTTATGGTGCTAAAAGCTTGGAATAGTGATTTTATCAAGTGATTTTGAAGATTTGAGGTAAGGGTGAATAGTAACCTATTTTTTATTCGGGTATTTTTATTCGGTTTTGGTATTTTTCCTAAACTCTACGGGTGCCCAAGGACTCATTTATATAGTCATTTTATTTTTTGAAGGTGTATTTAATTTATTATGGATTTTCTAAAATGAGCTTGTAATTGTGTATGTAGAAAAAGAGAGACTGGGTGGTTTGAAGGGTAAAGAGAAGGTGTAATTTTGTCGTATCAGTGTCTTACAATATTTGTTATGTGAATCCAAAATAATGTATGAAGCATAATTAATTTTAATGGCATTTAATGTGAATTTTGCTTTATGTAATAAATGGTGATTACGTGTAATTAATATGTGATAATTATATGTAGTTTGTTTGAGTTAGTATGTTGTGAAAATCAGCAAAATGTGAATGAATGAATGAATTAATGATGTTATGATGTTATGTGGTGTGGCCAAAATATGCATTGTGAATGTGCGTGTGTGTGTGTGTTTGATCCAATTATGCTATGAGAAATTATGAAATGATATGCTTTTAGAATAATTATGTATATTTGGATTTAATGATGCTTATGAAGTGTGTATGGCCAAAATTTATGAGTGATTATGTCTGAGTTTATGGCCTATTATGTTATGGATATGATAAGTATGTATGCTAAGAAAACTAGTTAATGAATTTTAAGTATAAATGATGTTTGATGTTTTTAAGTTAGAATCTTTAGTGGTGGCCGAATCTTTCAAGGCATTAATCCCAAATTTATGAGCTCATGTAATGGTATGAATATTAGGTTATGTTCATTATGACCTAAGTATATGCATATACATGATTTACATGATGGATAACTTATGGTTGTGATGTTGGTTAGCTTGATAATTGAGAATGTAAGTTTATTATGAGTATTATGGAATTGTGCTTGATTATGGAATAATGCACATGCGGTATGTACATTTTTGTTTAGCCGAATGGCCTTATGCATTTTCTTTAAAATTTTGTGCATTTTGAGAGTTCCATAAGTAGAAAAGCATATATGGGATAAACATATATGTGATGTGATCATGATTTTGAATTATGTGAGTAATTATGAGAAATGTGCATATAAACATAAATGATTTTGTCATATAATAGATTAAAATTTTAAAATGCCTTGGTTGGATAGGTTGATCAATCAAGGAGGGTATATAAAGTAGCTGCTAGGTACCTTCAAGTGCACTTATCTTAGGCACCTTCGGGTGCAACTATCTTAGTTGCCTTTGAGTCCAATTATCTTAGGTACCTATAGGTATATTTATCTTAGGCCTTCGGGTGTTATATGCTCCCATTATCTAGTTTGGTTTGTTTTTGATAAGTATGGGCAAGTAATTTAAATAAAATATCGATAAAGGCTTAAATCATCCATTACAAACATTGAAATTTTCTTTATGTTCTTGTTACAAGATTTGTTTTGGAATGTTAATGGAGATAATAATGGCATGAATGATGTATTTATTTAACTATATTGATATGGTTATAACATATGCTTTTATTTTCTTGCCATAATTATAAAGATGTAAATTATGTGTTCATTGCATTATTGCATGACATAAAGAGTCCGTTATGTTGGATTCACCGCTAAGGAAAAGCTTAGTGCATTGTGTTTACTTTTGCAACGCATAAGTTAAAAGAACATAGATTAGAGTGAAAACCTCGATATCACTGGAGATCAAGAAGCTACCACCTCTTAAGGTGTTCTGATTTTTTTTGTATAATTTATAGTGGTGTAACTAGAATGATAACACTCCTGTGTAAAGATAAGGGATTGGGCCTAATCTATATTTTGAAATTTATAACTTGTAAACTTATTATTTCTTCTTCTTTAAAAGCTTTTATGAGATTGCTTGCTTCTGTTGTGATGTGGAATGTTGCTCTATGTTGTGTTGATATGAGATATGTTGTAGAGGTTCAGATAGACCTAGAAGTTATTGGGATGTGTTGAGATATTATAGAAGTGTTTATTTTGATAGGTTACTATTTGGGATAGTGTCCTAATAGAGTTGTTATGCTGCCAAATTTTTGACACTGCGACCCCAAATTAGTATACCCAAAAATGGTTTTTGATAATTCATATTTTTTATCAAATTAAACATGTAAAATAAGTTTTAATATGAAAAAAGTTTTAAATTATTCTATAGGTTTATCATAGTATAGTTTAAATATCGATTGTGTGTCACATCTTATTCGGGTCTGGTAAATGGAATGAGTAAAGGGTGTCATAGAAATGCTAAGACAAAAGTGATATGTAGGAAGTTATATATGTGCATAAGTAAATAATATAGGTAAGACATAGCTATGAAATGCAAGCAGGATATAAGAACACATATGTCTGAATAATAATAATTAACATAATATGTCAAGAGACTTTAAGTTAATTATTTCGTAAACACACATGAATACCTAAACATATGTAAGAGAAATAAGGAATTATTAAATTAAAGGAGGAAATATAGATTGAAAAATTATTAACGATACAAAGTATGAGTTTTATCATTAGAATACACTACTAATCAAATTTTTCTTATTGCATTGGCTTTTTACTTCTACGTAGGATGTTGATTAGGCTAGGTGAGGCAGCGGATCAAGTCTCAGTAATAACAGAAGACTATATACCAATTAAACTGGTAAGAAAAGTCCACCACTAGCATCATTTGCATGACGAATGTACACTTGCTTTTTTATTATGTAATTAACATTTAGGGCTAGATGTAAATGGGTTCAATGTATCAGAGGTATTGCATGTGATACAAACATATAAAGATTGGCAATGGTTTTAAATTGTCTATCTAATATATTGAGCATGTAGATGATGATTGTCCCAAGTAAATATTAGTTATTAATAGTGTTAGTGTTATGTTTTTACATCTTTTAATTAGTTGTAATGGATGCTTGTTACATGTATAAGATAAGATATCTCAATTGTTAAATAATTAAGATAAATGAGTATACCGACTTAATCAAATAAAGTAAGCATGGCAAAAAAGAAAGTTCAAAAACCGAACTGGTCATATGACATCTTGTATCTGAATTGACTATCAGTTGGATATATGGGTGTTACAAGTGCCCTTAATATGTATATCACATAATAAATATAAGAACAACAAAATACCAAAAGATATATTCTCTTGATCCACTCTTCTAATATTGAGGCTTTAACTCTAATAAGTTCTTTTGCATTAGCACCATAAATAACAATGTGTTAAGTGATATGCTTAGTGCTGTAATCAATATAATATACTTTTGCATGCATTCTTACAATTGTACATTCATACATTTGTACATCTTTATATACATACACTGGTATCCCATATAAGATAAATATAAGCATTTATGACATATGAAAAACATTGCATGCATATAAACTCAATATACATCATCATAATCAGATCAAATTACATGCATATACTTTATCATTCAATGAATTTCTCATGCCCAATAATATCATGCCTTAGCAATATGACAACATAAACTATGGTATTCATAGCATATCAACTTCATATGCATATATGTGTACTATACTCAATGTAATGAATCGTATTATATCATTAATTATTTACATAATTATAAATCATTAATCTTATTCTTATTAAGCTTGATTATACAAATATTTGCTTTTCTTTACCCATACTTAAGAGACAACTGCTCAAACCTAGATAATGGGACTCTCTAGCCATAAAGGCTACATATGTGTACAATGGCCCCTAAGCACCTATATGGGTACTGGAC
>CANXYI010077943.1:0-10263 GCA_948208565.1 Hura crepitans
TGTATCTATATAGGTTTAAATTTTGAGATAGTGACCCGAATAGTCGTTATGCTGCCAAATTTTTTGAAATATCTGAGCAGCTATAACTGACCATATTTTTGGCATAATCTGAAGTTGAGCCTATAAAAAGGTAAAATATGATTTGGAGTTTAGCTGAGTCAAATAATAGAATATTGATAAAAGTTAATTGAGTGAGCTTGAAGGATAATTTCAAGAGGGGTGACCTAGTGGGAAATGTGTCGCTTATTGGATTCTTTGGGAATCTAGTAGGAGGTGTCACATTTAGTGGCATCAAAGCCTAAGTTTAATGTTCTTAGGTAGAGTACATGAGTGCATCTATCTAGGGTTATATTCCTCTAAATTGTCACACTATACGAGGCTGATAGATTGTTCCTTTTATAGTAAACACATAGCTAATTAGTTACCTAAAGGAGGGGCTAAAGAAGTTGCTAGTTTTACACCGACAACTATACAGGGGTTAGGTAATGCATTAGTACTTGAACCCAGTGATGTTGCATAACAACCACAGCCACGAGTGCCTGGCCAACGGTAGGTAAAAGCATCTCCTACTCTAGTACATCAAATAATTGATTTTCTCAGACACACTACTGCTATTGTTGTTCCACCTCCTCCTCTAGCTCTAGTACCACCTCTATCACTAGCTCCTCCATAGAAACCACCTGTAGAATGGTAGAAGAAAATAAGAGCTATTGATTTCCTAAAGAGGAATGAAGATAATGCTGCCAGGGCTGAGTACTAACTGGATAGAACATTTAGACTTTTGGAGCAGTTGAAATGTATAGAACAAGAAAATTACCAATATGCCACTTATCTCCTTTAAAAAGAAACATATAGTTGGTGGAACACTATTAGAAGAAAAGAAACACCTGTAGATCTGACATGGGAATTTTTTTCTTAAGGATTTTAGGAAAAAGTACATACTTAACTCATATAAAAATAGGAGGAGATAGGAATTTCTTGATTTAAAGTAAGAAAGAAGGACAGTGACAGAGTATGAGAAAGATTTTACAAAAATATTAAAGTTTGCTAAAGAGTTTATTCCCTATAAAGAAGAGAAATGCAAGAGATTTTTAATAGGGCTCAATATAGAATTAAGAATGCAGATAGTAAACCTTATAGAGAAAGATTTTGTAGTACTACTAGCAGCTACATCTAACATGAAAGAAATGATGTAAGAGACGAGGGATTTCTTCAAAAAAAAAAAATAGGTAATTCACTTTAGGACAGTCTAGTGCAGTGTCAAGGGATAAAAAAAAAAGAAAAGAGGGATAGTTACAGCCATAGTCTTAGCCTAGACCTTAGTTTCAGTTAGGGTATCAAAGGCAGAGATTGTTACAGTTCCAAAGATTTGGATAAGCCTCTACAACTAGATCTCGATGGCTTACTCGAGCTAATAGTGCTCCTATCATAGCAGGTGATAAGAATGGATCCCTAACTTGTAATATTTGTTAGAAGAGACATCGGGGGCAATGTAAACTAGCTAGAAGAAATGAGTGCTTTAATTGTGGTGCCAGGGACCATTATAAAAGAGAGTATCCACAGAGGCAGCCAGAGTGTGCTCAAACTCAGGCATCTATAATTGCACCTTAGAGTAGGGGTTAGAGGCAGAATAGAGGAGAGTAGCCTAGTGCTAGTTAGGGTACAAGATTTAAGGCTTATGCCCTAGCTAGACAATATACAGTGAGAGCTAAAGAAGAGGCTATAGTACCAAACATCATAATTGGTAGTTTTATTTATTTGATGTTCCAGTTTTGGCCTGGTTCTACTCATTCATACATATGTACTGCACAATCAAACAATAGAGGGTTACAACCTAAACATGTTGATATAGATATTAGGGTTAATAATCCTATAGGACAATCTATGACTGTGAATAGGGTATATAGGCGTGTCCTTTAATGATTCATAAACATCAATTTTCTACTAACTTGATTGATTTACCATTCCATGAGTTTGATGTGATACGAGGAATGGATTCGCTAACTGAGTATGAAGCTATATTTGATTGTAAAATAAGAAATTGACCATCCAAAGTGTAGAATGATAGACAGTGATAGTGGATGGTGAGAAAAATCTTCTGAATAATCTTATCTTCATTATTATAACACAAAAACTTCTTCGAAAAGGGTATAAAGCTTACCTAGCTTGTGCCATTGACATTAATACTTCTAACTCTAATCTTGGACATATTCTAATTATTTTTGAGTTTCTTAATGTATTTCCCAATGAGTTGCTAGGTTTACCACCTCAGATAGAACTTGACTTTGAAATTGAGGTATATCCTAGTATAGCTCTAATATCTATTGCTCTTTACTGGATGGCACCCACTAAATTGAAAGAACTAAAAGTACAGCTACAAGATCTATTAGACAAGGGTTTTATTAGACCCAGTATATCTCCTTAAGGAGCACTTGTGTTGTTTATAAAGAAGAAAGACAAGTCGCTCTGACTATGTATTGATTACTGGCAGCTAAATAGGGTAATTATGAAAAATAAATATCCATTGCCCATAATTGATGGTCATTTTTATCACTTGAGAGGTGTATGTGTGTTTTCAAAAATTGATATGAGATTTGAGTATCATCAGTTGAGAATCAAAGAGGTTGATATTCATAAAACTGCTTTCAAGGTCCAATACGAGCATTATGAATTTTTAGTGATGCCATTTGGGCTCACTAATGCCCCAGTAGCCCTTATAGACCTGATGAATAAGGTCTTTCAACCTTATTTAGACCAATTTTTTATGGTGTTTAAAAATAATAGTCTAGTGTATTTTAGAATCTAGGAAGAATATGAACAGCAACTCAGGTTGTGCTACAGACTCTAAGGGAGAAATGGTTGTATGCTAAGCTCAGTAAATGTGAGTTTTGGATAGGTGAAGTAGCATTTTTGGGGAATATAGTTTTAGCAGAGGGGATTAGAATTGACCTAAGTAAAGTGAAGGCAGTGTTAGAATGGGAACCACTAAGAAATGTAATAGAAACAAAAAGTTTTTTGGTATTAGCAGGGTATTACAGGAGATTTGTGAAGAGGTTTTCCATCATTGCTACTCTTTTGACTAAATTGATTAGAAAGAATGTGAAATTTGAATGGGATAATAAATGTCAAGAAAGTTTTGAGAAATTGAAAATGATGTTGATAGAAGCTCTTATCTTGATTCAACCTGAATAGTGTAAGGATTTCATAGTGTATAGTGATGCTTCACTAAACGGTTTAGGATGTGTGTTGGTATAGGATGGAAAAGTAGTAACCTATACTTCATGATAGTTAAAGCCACATGAGAGGAATTATCCTACTTATGACTTGGAGCTAGCTACTATTATATTTACTTTGAAATTATAGAGGCACTATTTATATAGTGAAAAATGTTATATTCATACAAATCATAAAAGTCTGAAATACCTCCTCACTTAGAAGGAATTAAATATGAGACAAAGAAGGTGGTTAGAATTGATAAAGGACTATGATTGTCTGATTGATTATCACCTGAGGAGAGCAAATATGGTGGTGGATGCTTTGAGTAGAAAGTTTATGCTAACTTTAAAAGCCATGAATACCAGACAGTAGTATACTCCAGAAAATGCTATTCTAGCTGAGTTACAAGTGAAACCTAATTTTCAACAGCATATTAAAGACACTTAGATGAAAGATGAGTAATTGGTTTAGATGGTTAGTAAAGTCAAAGAGGGGCAGGCCATAGGGTTTGAATTTATAAAAGATAGATTTCTTTATTATCAGAATAGGTTGTGTGTGCCTGGTACAGATGACCTGAAGTTGTAGATATTGAAAGAGGCATATAAAGCTCCTTATTTTATGCATTCTGGAAGCACAAAAATGTATCTAGACTTGAAGTCTCATTATTAGTGGGTAGGTATGAAAAGAGATGTGGTAAAATATATAGTCAAATGTCTAACTTGTCAGTAAGTGAAAGCTGAGCATTAGGTTCCTTCTAGTTGTTATATCCTATAGTAATACCAAAATGGAAATGGGAGACAGTGATAATGGACTTAGTGATGGTTTTACCCATGGCCGAAGGTAAATGTGATGCTATATAGGTGATTGTTGATAGATTGACAAAGACATCTCACTTTATTTCAGTCAGAATGTATTATTCTTTAGAAAAGCTAGCTAAGCTATATGTGGATGAAATAGTCAAACTTTATGGTGTGCTAGTGACTATTATTTTTCACAAAGATCGTCATTTCACTTCTAGATTTTGGAAGAAGCTATAAGAAACATTAGGCACTAGATTGGCCTATAGTATAACTTTTCATCCTCAGACTGATGGACAATTAGAAAGGGTGATATAGGTATTTGAGGATATGCTATGGGGTTTTGCAATTGAGTTTAAAGGTAGCTAGGATCAATACCTATCTTCACTAGAGTGTTTTTTTACAATAATAGCTATTAGTCTAGTTTAGGAATGGCACCTTATGAAGCTTTATATAGTAGATGATATAAAACTCCTTTTTGTTATAGTGACATTATGGAATGTAAAATTTCTAGTGTTAATTTGATTAGAGATGTAGAGGAAAAAGTAAAAGTGATCAGAGAAAGATTAAAAGCTATAATTGATAGTCAAAAATCTTATGATGACCTAAAATAGAGAGATATTGAATATACAGTTAGCGAGGAAGTGTTTTTAAAGTATCTCTATGGAAAAAGGTGCTAAGATTTGGGAAAAAAGGGAAGTTGAGTGGCAGGTGTATCGAACCATATAAAATTACAGAAAGGGTTGGGCCACTAGCTTACAGGCTAGCATTGCCACCTGAGCTACAATAGATTCATGATGTTTTCCATGTTTTAATGTTTAAGAGGTATATATTAGATCCTTCACATGTGATTTTGATGACAGACATTGAAGTATAGCTTGATTTAAGCTATAAAGAGGAGCCTATGTAGATTTTGGCTCATGAGGTGAAACAACTGAGGAACAGGTCCATACCCCTTGTTAAAAGTGTAATAGAGACATCATAACATTGAAGAGGCTACATGGGAGCCCAAGGAGCAAATGATGGCACAACATCCACACCTTTTTACTTTAGGTAATTTCGAGGATGAAATTTTCTTAAGAGGGGAATAACGGCAAACTAGATGTGACACCTTTTACTAGATTCTCGAAGAATCCAATATGTGGTGCACTTCCTATTAAGTCACCCCTCTTGAAATTATCCTTCAAACTCACTCATTTAACTTTTATCAATATTCTATTATTTGATTTATCTAAACTCCAAATCATGTTCTGCCTTTTTATAGTTTTAGCTTAAGATTATGCCAAAAATATGGTCAATAATAGCTATTAAGATATTTCAAAAAATCTGGCATCATAACGGTTGTCTGAGTCACTATCCCAATATTTAAACCTATATAGATACACTTCAATATTCAATCATGATGTCCTGGACCCTTCTGGTCCCCTAATTAATCAACCTATCATCATTTATCTATCAGTTCATCCATATAGGCCTTAAGCCACAATCAGATAGTTCAAAATCTAGAGCCTCAAGCTCATATGCCATAAACATCAAATAAATAAAACCATACATTCCAAGCAGTCTCATCAGTTACTTAATTACAGAACCTTGTATACATTATATATATATGTGTATATATATATATATATATATATATATATATATATATATATATAGATATACCTATCCCTTATATATGCTACCCATTTCCCACCTAAGTACATTTAGTGAAAAATTGTACACTAATAACATACCAACCTTATTAAAACGATCTTCTGAACCTTACATGCAAGCAGTACCAGGCTGTCTATTGATTTTGATTACCTACGCACCAAAATAGGTACACTGAGTATATAATATACTCAGTGGTGAACTCAAGCATTTAAATCATGACACATAATTATTCATGCATACACAGTGATATTATTAGCTAATTTAGGTTATTAGCCTAATAATTTAAATATTTGAGTCAAAAAGACCAAAATACGCTCTTGCACATGTATATGTCATCTAGCCATCTATTTAATCATTTAAAATCAAGTAAATTATTGGTTTAGGCCATTTTCGATAATAATATTACTAAAATGCCCCTAAATAAGTATATTAAAGTTCCTTTTAGATAATTATTTCAAATTAAGCATTTTATTGTTTCTTTAACATCACTATTAATGCATATGTTGTTTATTAAATTAAAATTAATAGGCTCAACTAGATAGATACACTTTAATAAATTGGACTTAAAGGGAACTAAAATAGTGTAGTGATCTATATTATGGATCCTAACTGCTGCACTAGCCTGATAAACATCATAGGGATTAGTCCGCATATCTCTATAATTACATATCCAAAGTAATTACACAATCTGGTTCACTCCATAAATTGGTCTGCCTAATAGCCTATTGTAATGGCCCTTTGGGACCTATGCTGTTACACTAGCATAAATTAATAAAAAGCACCAAATGTGCAAGTCATAAAATGGTCTATCTAATAAACTAGTACAGTGGCCCCAAAATGGACTTTAACTATTGTACCGACCCTACCTGAAAATCAAATAGTGTAGCAACTGCTAAAATCCTAAGTTGATCGGTCAACCCATTTAGTGGTTGTCTAACTAGGGTTATTTACCTCAAATTATGTTTATGCCTTTACTAATTATCTTTTTATGGTATTATTAAATGAAAGATAGATAGATATTGATTTATAGCACAATCCAATTTCAGCTCAGTCTGGTATGGCCATAATTAAACAGTACCGAATGAATATCCAATTATATTTTTAGGTCTTGTATTGATCAATGTTTAAGCCATATCATCCTTTATTTTATTCCATATTTAACTCCTATTTTGTTTCCATTTACTGTCTAGGTATATTTTGGGTTTAGGTAATGGTCAATCTTAGATAGTTACAGGTCATTTCTTCATTTTGCGATAGTCATTTCTAAGTCTATTTCTTAACCTTTTTCAGTGCAATTTTCACCAAAAATTTCATACTTTCCATAGACCTAAAGCCACTCATTTTGTAGGCCATTTATAAGGCCAAATCATAGGCATTTTATGCCATGTTAAATAGCCATAATGTTATAGCCCTTTTAGAGACAATTTAGGTATATTTCCAGTACACATTCCATATTCAAGCTTAAGTCACAATTAAGGCTTTGTTCCACATCTATGTTTCAAACATTTCTACATTCATCATGCATTTATGATTTCATACATAATATGATCACTTCCACTCCCACATATCCACATTATAAGGCCAATTAGGGTAGTTCATGCATAGTATATGTCCTATAGTTCAATTTCTAATCATACACATACTAATAAAACATTTCACACATTATAAACTTTGTACACATGTGAATTAAACTTAATCACTAGTACATACCTCTAAATGACATTACTAGCTGGACATTCACATATACACATATATAGACATACATTATAAACTTGGAACACTACCTCTAGCCTTGAAATCAAGTTATACATACATATATATACTAGTTTAAGTTCTTGGTCACTCACTAATACTATGTCAAACATACACAAACTCACCCATTAGCTATAAAACTCATTTAAAGACATTCATAAACTATAATTACCATTCAATTAGCATCGTAACTATCATGTATACTCCCTTAATCCCCTAATTAGCTCTTGGCCAAACAAGGTTCTTCAAATGTTCAATGTTCTTCTTCATCAAACTATATATATACACTTATAAATCACTACCAATCATTCATTCAACCTATAAACCAATCATACTACTATTTACCAGTAATTTAACCACACTTAAAACACCTACCCCTATATATAATCCATGAAAAAAAATCAAGGGCATGATTTAAATTTTAGGAGTTCACATACCTTGCTAAAGGAATAAATACTTCAAGCTTTCAAGAGTACACAAAAGTAAGCCTCCAAGGTTCCCAAATTCTAGCCCCTTTCCAAGCAAATTGACACTCTAATTCCCTTAAGAATTACACACATGCACTTTGTGAGAACTTAGGCATTCATAAATATTCATGTACACCCAAAATTTTCCAAGAAAACCTAAGAAAAAGCCATGGATACTCACTTGCAAACTTGCTACCTAGGCTGGAATTGTTGTCTGACCCTTAGAACTTTGATGAATTTTAATTAAATCTTGACAACTCCTGTTTCCTTGTTTCTTCTCCCAAAATTACCCTAACACATAAGGATGATTTTTATTCAAATTAGTTTTTTTGAAACAAGTTGAAAAAGATGGTGAAAATGGTGTTTCTTTCCTTATGTGGCATTAGTTCCAACAGTAAGAAGAAAAGAAAAATTCTTAAGGTGTGAGTGGAATTTGCCACTTGGGAAGAAACACTTGACATGTGTAAAGGCCCTTAGGCCAGTTGGCTTGGCACAGGTGGGTGCCACAACCTCTCGAACCATCTCAAAATGGCTTAATTTCCATAGAAACTTTGGGATATTTTTAAAAATCATAGAGACCTCAAAAAATTATACCATTTATTTTAAAATTCCTCATTTAATCCCCTCTATAAGTTCATAAATTTTTACAGCCAAATTCTATCGATAGGGCAGTTTACAAATTGCCTCGATTTATGTGCTAAGCTTGAAAAATATGAGAATTTGCAAATGACCTCAATTCAAAAATTCATTCACTAATAGACTCAGTGGAATTTTTGAGCTTCACGGTATGATATTTTTAGGTCCGTCTAGGCACATCCTGGGTCATTCTCGGCCTGACTCAGTTTAACCCCACAGATGAATAGCTTACTGCCCGAAATTAATTATTGGTTTTACTAAATTTTTAAGCTTTGCCTTGTCCATCATTTTGAAGCCCCTTAAAGTTTCATAAGCACTGTTGTTACCTTAATTCTCATGCAAGTGACTTGGCACCTCGGGCACACCTCGCGAATTTAATGGCACTGTTCACAAAGCCTTGATGCATAAGCATTATAATGCTTTTAGTGAATCTTTTTTACACTAGGCATCTTGCTCTAGCCAAAGATTCTTAAATATAGATTACTTATCATAACTATGAGATAAACTCCGTAGTAAAATTTGGGGTGGTGAATCCTTTATTGATTACTACCTTATCTTTATATATGTTATGCTATATGAAAGCACCTTACTATGTATGCTTCTTGTTTTGGAGTAAAATCTTTAGGGTTAAAGTATGTCACTCTATATTTAAGATAGTGATCTTTAGCTTAAGAATACATGCACCACTAATATGATGAGATACTTTCACTCATATAGATTAAGTATTCATGTGAAGATCTCATGGTAGGTTTCTGATATACTTACTTCCTAAGTAAGCATTTATATGTTAACTCTAAGCATTTATATGCTTACAACTTATGAGAACTAGTACTTGACCCAATCAAGAAGTATAAAATGTGTTGATCTTTTTGCATTAACAATATGCCATTTTGTTAATATTATGATTAGGGATATTTAGGTTTATTACATTTGCATGCAACAAGAAACTCACATCATGAACACTTCATGATTTCCTCTTCACTTTGATTATATACTAGGGACTTTATAACATGGTTTAAGATGTTACAAATAATTATAAGTAATATATAAAAGTACCATGGTATAAAGAGAAATGCCTTATAGTATAAAATTAAAAGGTTTAAATACATGAATACTACCTTATTACCTGAGCTTTAGGGCATACTTCTAACATTCTCCCACTTGCACTAAAGCCAATCACCTATGTACTTAATGCCCATTTCATTCATATGTTGATCAAACTTTCCTTGTGATAGTGATTTTGTGAGAGGATTAGTTGTGTTCTGATATGTAAGGAACCTTTTAGTTTTCACATCTTATCTATCAATGATCTCCTTAATCAGATGGGAATGCTGAAGAACATGTTTCGATCATGGATGAGACCACGGTTTATGAGTGTAGAGATTATAATATTTTTACCGGGGATGAGAGTGGTTAATGGAGTCACCACCTGGCCTTTACACTAAGACCTCTGATTTTTTGTACCAGAAAGGTTCAAAATTTAGATCTTATTTATGCCCTTATAATATGGCTTCTTTTTATATTGTAATGTTTATCAATCCCTTCTAAAGTAAGCATGCATTATATTTAAAGTATTTATGTCAACTTTTCATGTATAAGAAGTAAATTATAGTATTTAAAAGAAATATGACAAGTACATTGTACATCCAAAAATTAGGTCATTGATTAATTGTTATTTGACATGACAATTACCCGTAATTCCATAAGAATTAGCAATAATTGCCCAACACCCATCTCTA
>CANXYI010078067.1:0-12541 GCA_948208565.1 Hura crepitans
TCATAAATAGATGGCATTGTCAATTGTCATTTTGTATGTCATGATATAGTAAGTCATATTTAATAATATGGTAAACTGATGATATTATTTTTCTCGGTTGTGTCATTAGTTAGCCAACCAATTTAATTAAAAGCAATATTAAGCAAATGTTAATAAGGTGAAACTAAAAATAATTAGTTAATATCCCATACAAGTAAACAGCCTAGTCGGATAGGTTGGCTAGTCAATTAGGAGTTATAGTAGCTATTAGCATACTTTGATACCTCGATAGCCTTCGAGTTGTGATGCGTGAACTTTCAGGTTATTATGATGTCTTGACCTTCAGGTTTAATCCATTGATCTTTGGATTTTATTTTTTTAACCTTCAGGTCTAATGCATATTAATCTTCAAATCTTAAGTTTTGACCTCCGAGCTTAATGCATGATAACTTATGGGTCTATACTTTTCTGACCTTCAGGTCTGATGTGTGTAAGGCCTATATGATCCACTTGATACTCTGTTATCCATAGTATATGTGTTTTCTTGGTTATGGGCATAATTAATGGCATAAAAAGGCATAACTTAAATGATTTCATAATAAAGAAGAATGTAATGGATTTCATGATGCATTATATTTAGGAATTATGCATGACGTTTATAAATAATGTGTGATTATATAATATGTGATTTCATGATGTGTAAATGTTATGATTCTAGTCATGTTTTATCACATATACATAGCATGTATGACTTATGCATATCATGTGATCATTGATATATGAATGAGTGGATATACTAATGTATAACGTTTATGGCATAATTAATAAGTTATTTTGATTACACCACTAAGCTATTACTTAGTGCATCATCTATTTTTGTAATGCGTAGGTAAAGAAACAATTTGAGCTAAAAGCCTAAGATCACTAAGTTATTAAGAGAAAAGAGATTCTTTTGGTATATTTTGTATAAGCATATCTAAATTTTTTGATGTATAGTTGTAAAGCACTCATATGATGTAATTATGGGAAAATAGGCCTAAGCTAGATGTAAATGTCAATTTTTGGACTTTAAAAGTCTGTAATTTCTTTTAAAGTTGATTTTTGAACTGTGATAATTGTATACTGCTATAAATGATGCATGATTTGTGATGTTTATTGCTGGTTGATTTTAGGTGATCAGGAGGATCATAAGAGATATGGGTTGATGTGAAAATGTTTATAGAAGTGCATTTTGTTATGCTAGTTAGTATTTACAATTGGCTTAGTGTCCCGGTATAACCATTATACTGTCAGATTTTTAGCACAAAATTTCCCAATTATGAATCAATCCTAAAATTTTGAGAAGTTTCTAATAACCTATATTTTTATAAAGAGTTGTGTTATTAACAAAGTATTTAGTCATGTTTTAATGAGTTAAAATGGTATAAGAGTTCAGGTAATGCATTTGTGTGTGCAATCCTTATTCGGTTCAATGACTAGGTCGGGCAAGGGTGTCATAGTAGCCATCGAGGTTTTGAAATAGAACCCCCACACATATTGAGGTTTGTTAATAGGTATAGCCATCAAGGTCCAAAATACGGGCCTTTGCATAAGTTTAAGTCTTGATATCCAGTGTTTAAAGTGTAATCTCTCAGATATAGGCCACCTAATTAAATACAATTATAAATAATAAGTGGATTATAGAATTAATTGACAGATTACATGTTAAGATAATTTCTTCATTTATGAATTATAAGAGCAGTATTTGTTATACTTTTACTTGCACGATATATGTTTTTTTATGTGCATGAGATACTTGCTTAATTGGGTGCATTACATGTGTGCATATTTTCAATGCATGAGTCATTAAATTCACCACTAAGCATATGCTTAGCATATCAGTTTTTTTGATGCATAGGTAGTAGGTAGCACGTGTCGCTCAGCTTCATAGTAACAATGTAGCAGTTTAGCCTACGTCTTTTTGGGTATAACTTTGTATCTATAACTTATGTATTGTACATAGAGATACTCATGTATAACTTTGTATCTATAACTTATGTATTGTACATAGAGGCACTTATGTATAAAGTTATAGTTATGGATTGTAATGTAATAATTATGGTATGTAATCATTAATATACATAGTACTGCATAAATAAATGTTAGAATTAATATGTGTATCTGAGTTTAGTTGTGGATTACTATATGGTGATGATATTAATGCATGTGATGGATTAAAAGGATCCTATGACCTGAGTTAAAGATGATATGAATATAGAAGTGTCCTTTTTATAGGTTGAAATTTTTGGTTTTTCACCCAGACAACTGTTGTGCTATCGAATTTTTGTTAAAACTAGATCACTAAGGTATTAAAAGGACCATTGATAAATAAGTAAGATAATTAAACTTAAGATATAATTAACTATCTTAAAGAGGGGTATTTAAAAGAAAATAGGGTACATTAGACGATGGTAATAGGTAGAAAAAGGTAAATGACATCTCTTATCCTATCTAGATAACGGAGCAGGTAGGAGGTGTTATAAAATGGCATGACCCTATAATAATACATTCCATATTCAATGATAAAGGTGGCCTTTATCTTATGTAGGAGTGCCATAAAGATTTGATTATGTTCGGAGAATCCATCAGCTAATGAATACATGGCATGTAGGGTAATATTGTCTATGAGCACATCCATATGTGGCAGTGGAAATCATCTTTAGGATAGGCCTTATTCAAATCTCTATAATCTACACACATTCTTACTCGACCATCCTTATTAGGTATTGGTACTATATTAGCCACCCAAGTAGGAAATTCTACTACATCTAGGAATTTAGCTTTTATTTGCCTCTTCACTTCATCCTTGATTTAACTGGCCCATTCAAGTCTCATCCTTTGAAGTTTTTGTCTTATGGGCTTAGCTTCAAGATAAGTTGGGATGTAATGTTGAGTTATATCTAAATCTATTGTAAGCATATCATTATAAGACCAAGCGAACACTTTCTCATGTTTTTTCAAGGCCCCTTCTGTGGATTTTCTTTCTTCATTAGATAAATCATATGCTAGTAATATGATCTTAGGGTTTTGTTCATCCTCTAATTTAAATTATATTTTGTAGATAGAATTAATATTGAACATGCTCATTGGATGATAATTATAAAGTGTAATGCCATCAGGTAAGATATAAAACAAATAAGCAAAATCAAAGTTAACTTTATCGAAAAAATGGTCATCAAAACATTCTAATGCTAAAAGGAAATCATCTAAAGTACTATCTACTACATTGTCTAACTTATTATTTACAAAGTCATGAGCAAAATCCTTTACCACAGCAATCACATACAAAGTCATATTCTCTTTAAGCTTTTGATCTTCTAAGGTTAAGGGTTCTAGCTTTAAAATTTCTTCTTCAGCGCCCCTCAGCCTCAGCTTCTCTCTTTTTTGGCCAGTTATTAGATTTACAAGATTTTGAAATCAAGTTTAAGTATGTTATTAATTTGTATAAGTTCGGGTGAGGCAGTATAAAAATTGTTATTACTAGTGAAGAAGTCATTTAACTTACTTACATTTTTATTTTGGTTTATCATCTTTTGATATCTAACTCTTTCATGTGTGTTTGCTTTTTAAAATCTAAGAATTTGGAATTACTTTACCATTTTTGCCTAAGCCCATACCTAGAAAGAAACCGTACTTTTTCATGATACTTAACACATGAAGATTTATTTCATCTTCGCATATCATAGCTACTTAGAATCCTATCAATGGTGGTTGTTTTAAATTCAAGCTTGCAATTGTATCTCTCATTGTAGAAGATCTTATTTCCACTATCTCATTGTTTATTGGAAATTTGATCATTTACGAAAGCGTAGATGGGATTCCACCAAGTTTGTAGAACCATGGTCACCTTAAAAGTTTGGCAAAGCTTATAGTTATATCCAAAATGGTGAAAGTGATCTCACTTTCAATTGGTCCTACTTTTACCAAAGAAGTAAGGTTCTTTCTGCATTACATTTAGTGTCATCATAAGCTTAGATTACCATGTCAGATGCTTCTAAGTCTTCCTTCTTTAGGCCAAGTGTTCCTATAAGTTTGGATGGTATCACATTTATGGTAGATACATCATCTACCATGGCATATGTTGTGTGCTTCCCTCTAACTTTCACTTGGATGTCCAAAGGCTTATTTCGATCCATTCCTTCCATTAGGAGGTCTTTTATCAGAAAATAAAAAAAGGCCTTTGGTGTTGTTCACTATTAAATTAACTACTTCTTCAGGTGTGGTAGCAGTTTTAGTGCACATAGAATCTAAAGCCTTTACTAAAGGTTTCCTATGCTTTCTTGAGGCCATCAAAAGATCTAAAACACTAGCAAATGCTTAGGTTTTCTTAAGTTATCTGAAAATTGCATCTTCTTCTTCTTCTTTTGGTATTGCGCTTTCTTTCCCTACTTCTATGTCTTTCACTTTCTTATTATAAAATTCCTGCTCCCAGTGGCACTCTTTACTTTAGTGGGTTTGTCATTACTTATCTCTTCCTAAAAGTTAGTTTTTTTTCTTTATCACTATCCCAAATGTTAAGCTATGAAGTAGCTACTTGGTTTGGCCCTACTTTAACAAATGAATCAAATAAGAATTCTTCCACCAAACCTGAGCTAATCATTAAAACATTTTAAGAAGAAGAAGCCTTATTGTGATTTGGTAGTAAATTTTTTTTATACTAGGAGAATTCTTACTTAGATTGCTAAACAACATGGCATAAACAAATACAACTATCAGTATTATATCCTTTACCTTGATAATGATTGCAATAAGCATTTGGGTCTTACTTAGGAAATAAGGGATTTGGTGGTGGTCTAGGATCAAGTGGCATGACTAGACCTCTTTTCTTTGAGCATCTTTAAGACCTTAGATTAAGGTTTTCCTAAGTCTAAAAATTTGTGATTTCTTATGGCATGGATATCGATTGAATTTTGATTAGAAGACTCAGATCCCAAATTTCTTTTCCAACTTTGCTTTTTTCTACTTTCCACATGTTTAACCTTTAGGGCAACTTCATAGACTTTAAAAAAGGTTATTAAAGAAAGATATTATAGTTTGTTAGAGATGTAAGGGAGTTTATTTTCTACTACAATCCTTACTTGATATTTTTCTAAAGGCAACACTTCCATTTGAGATGCCTTATTTCTTTTTCTTAATAAGAAATTTGAAAAAATTTCATCAGGTTTTTGCTTTTTAATTTCAAGGTCATATAGTGAAATCTCGATATCAATATTAAAAGCATATTACTTAGTAAATGCTCTATCCAACTTAGTAAAATTTTGGGTAATGACTTCATCTAGCTTATGAAACCACTTTGCCGGTGCCCCTTCTAATGATAAAAAACCAAATTTGTGATTTGTTTCTCACTTAAGCCCATGGTACCCATTATAGTAGTATATTGCCTAATATGCATTTTAGGGTCTCTTTTCCTATTGAATTTTGATAGTTCAAGCATTTTAAACTTTCTTGGAAGTATAGCTTCACCAAATATAGCAAAGGACTTTAAATCTTCTAATGCAATATTTTTGTGACCTTAAACTAACTTTCTTAACTCATCTATTTCACTTTTGACTTCTGTAGTGGCCTCATACCTTACAGCCTTAACCTTTTTTTCTTTTTTTTAGTTCACATGATCCTCTATATCCTTAAAATTATTGTTGGCTTTTTGAACCCCTTTTCATTTATCTTTACTTGCTTTACCCTCACCTACATCTAGGCTGGCTTTAATGGCATTCAATTAAGTATTCATCTTTTTGTCGAGTGCATTGGTATGTGCTTCAACAATTTGAGTTAGGAATTACTTCAATTCTTGGTTAACTAAAATGATGGTTGGTGAATTCCTTTCCAATCGTCTAACTTTATTCCTAATCCAAGTAGGTTAAGAGCCCATTGTAACTATATTGCATTTTGAAAGAAATGATTTTTAGACTAAATCTATCTCTATGTATGCATGATGAGTTATAGCATAACAAAATGAATAACATCCTTCCAACCTTATCGCTCTCACACAAGTGAAAATTTAATTTCTATCCTAGCTGGGTTTAAATTCATACATCAATGAGGACATATAAATTTTGCTCATGGCATGCTATCTATTAAATTTGAATTCTAGCTAGCAAAGTTTATTTGAAGTAAATCATAACCTTTTCTCTATGGGAAAATGAGAGGTAATCGATTTTCTTTAAGAATTTTAAGGTGGTTACGAAAGACTTCTAATTAAACTTAGCTAACAAGAGTTTAAATTCATCACAACAAATGGGTACCTAGGGGTGGATCTAGGGTTTATCCTATATAAGGCTTAAGCTTTAAACATAAAATAGGATGAAATGTAACCCTTACATGCTAAAATTTTTAGGGCTTAAGCATTTCATGATGCCCAAAAAGGGTAGACACTCATAGTTTTTAAGTTTAATACAATTCCCAACACATAGACTAACAAATTTTCAGTGCCAACTATATTTTGACAAGCATGATATTACTTCTCCCTAGTAGAGTCACCATTGTGAGTTACATAAGCTCAAGATAAGGGAAATGTCAGGAGTTACCACTCAATGCTAAGCAAGAACCAATGAACTTGGCATAAGTGTTCTAACCCCAGATAGAAACTAAGCTATTGATCATACTAGATTCTTGGTTAACACTTAATAATCACTAAATCTACTAATCAATGTGTGTTCTTTATATTAATCAATGAAATCAGGCTTTCAAATACAAAATGCAATTCCCTAGGATTTAAATTCGCATCAAGCACATAAATAATACAATTACAGTAAAATAAACTATAAATTCATAATAAAACATGATATGGATTTATTTATCAATGTAATTACTTCAATATGTAATATAATTCTTAGATAATTATGCAATTATTTATATATGAGCTAGAAAATATGTTTAAGATTCAAAAAAATATGATTTAAATAACTATTACTATGTGAAATTATGTGAACAAAGATTGAAAATGAGTTTATTATGAATAACCAAGACATAAAGCTATATTTTATGAGAAAACCTAATTTTGATGTTATTAATTCTATGTTCATGATGAAAATATACTTTTAATGATGAATAAAACAAGTTATGGCCCTTAAGACTTACTAATAATAAAACTTCAAGCTCATAAATGATTTGCTATAGAAGAATACCAAATTTGCAAAAGATCTCCCCACACGAACAAAATGATCTCTCTAACAACTTTTAAATTTCCACAATATTCTAAATGAATCAAAATATTATTTTGCTACTCAAGAACTTAGCTAAAGCTTTTAAAAAATTCAAAAAAAATACTTCATTTGAGCAATTTCATAAACTATAAGTAGTATACTGGATACTAAATACTTAACATTGAAAGGTATTTATAGGTGTGTTTCTAAGGAGTTTTACTCAATTTTTCCATCTACTTTTGACGTCTAGTTTAATAAGAATGACTTTAATTTGATTTTATCTGACTCCTAAGTATTTAAAGGCTAGGTGTTTGAGTTAGAACATAATTTTGTCATGCTTATTGGATTTTAGAGAGAACTATCGTATAGCTACTCAATATAGTCATATGACTAAAGAAACCATAGCGTAAGTATAGGAATTACAGCGTAATGGTTCTCCTACCAAATGGAGATCTTAGTGTCCTTTATGACTTATAAGTAATGTCCACTTACTCTCATTTCTCACTTTATATCTATTAGGACCATTTCAAAAACTCATGGACAATCCTTAAACAAAATGACCATTTTATCCCTGAGGAGGATTTTCCACTCTTTCAATATTCCTTTCCATAAAACATTTGTGTCATTATTAAGCTTGTGGGATTTAGAAGCCAGTGCTTACATAAGGTTCAGGCTCTTTTGACATATTGCTTAGGTTTGTCTCTAGCAATTGTCACAGGCCTAAAATTAAGGTGTTTGCACCTTTAAACTACTTTGTTTTGGATTTATTATTAGTAGACTCAAAGTGGGATCTAGATCTTGATTTTCATACTTTGTCTCACCTTCTCTTGGAAATTGCATCTTCCTCTATTTCTATTCATAATTTTTTAATTAGTTGCAATTGGATGTCCTCCTTAAAACCCTCAAAATCCATTATAAAGCTCTTAAGGTAATATATGTCTTTGCAACTTAAAAATCACTATTTATGTCTTAGGAAGAAAAAGAATTGATTTCCTCTAGGCATTTTGCAATGGCATTCTGATTGTAGCACCCTAAATTTTTTAGGATTTCGGTTGGAACTATTTAGGATATTGAGGTGGGCCTCAAGGCCTAAAAAGTTAACTTGGATTTATAAAGAGAAAGAAGTTGAAATAATTAAAGGAAATTATTTGAGGGCATGGAAAATACAAAGAAATCAGATAAATTATAAAAATATGAGAATATTAAATTATATAGGGATCTATAAGAAAAAGAAACAAAAACAAATCAAAAGAAAAGAATAATATAAAAGGGGTAAAGGATTAAAAGAAATATTACACACCTAGAATATAAAGAGTCGTAGAGTATTTTTTTTCTTTACTTCTTTAGTCTGCTACCAAAAAATAGAAAAGAACAGGGAAAAGAGAAAGAATTGAGAGAAAGAAAGGGGAATTATTGGCAACATTAAGGTTGAGGTTCAGTGAATAGGTAACTGAACTAGTTTCCCTGAGTTTTGGTATGATTTTTGAAATAAGTGAAAAGGATTAAGGTTAGAAAAGAGAGTAATTGAGAACAACGATGTAAGAATGAATTTTGAGACCTAATTTTGAGCCCCTCTATTGTCAATTTATTATAGTAGCTTCAGATGATGGTTTGAGGGGAGGTAGAATAATTTTTATCATAGAGTAAAGTGAGAACAAAGTAAATACAAAGATTAGGGAGCTAAAATTATTGAATCAAAGGTCAAAAGAAGATACAGTAGCTATATAGAAGCAGTAGATGCACTATCATAGCTGGTAACACAAGTTTTTCTTTTTTTTCCTTAATTGCCTCTGTTAACTATAGTTATTGTGCTAGTAACTTGGTATGCCATTATAGGGTGCTCGTAATTTGTTGTAAGTGTGAAATTGTTGCTATAAGACATATATAAGGACTATTAATAGGAATTACAGCAAAAGAATCCTATAATTTTTAGGCTTTAAATCATCTGTAGAGGCTGGCCATAATTTAGGGGTATTAGGAAGCATAATAGCGAATGTATTTACATGTGCTGAAATAAAAATGTTGTCTCCTTAGGTTGTCTAAGTTGGCAGCAAGTAACTTGTGGTTAGTAAGTGCTATTGAATTCTTGATAAATGAAGCTAGTGGCAAGGGGAGAGAGAGAGAGAGCAAGTGTTTAAGCACCCCACTTGTGTATAGCAAATTAAAAATTGGAGTTTAACTATAAAGGGAAAAATCTAGGGGTGGAACCATAAAGTCTTTTGGGATAGCAATTGAAATGAAGTAAATTCAACATGCAAATGATTGATTTTGAAAGATGATAAAAGACTAAAGCATCAAATGGTTTATAGGTTTGTGCCTATTCTAAGTTCCTATTTAGTTAAATTCATTTATATTAAGAGTTGATTTATACTAATTGAGAAATTAGCTGTTATAATTTTTAACTAAGGATAATTGATTAGATAAGAAGTGTGAATATATGCAAGGGATAATAAAGGTGTGAATCCTTTAAAGTAAATATTTAAACTTTAGGCATATTATTTATGAAAATTCCATGGAAGTTAATGAAGATTCCTATGGTAGTGCAACTACAAATTTGTAAAAGTGGAGTTTAATTCAATGCTATTTTGTCACAAGTTGCAAACTATAATATCAAAATTATGGTTTGGCTAATGTCTAGAAATATCTACTAATATTGTTGTTATAGATGCGAAAAGGAAAATAATTTTAAGTCTTGGTCATACAAAAAGGGACCTTTATAAGCATAGTTTGGAATAGGAAATAGAACTAAAATAAATTGGGATTTTTTAGGGCATTATGGCTACTAGTAATAACATGCATAATAACTAAAGTTATAGGGCTTAAACCATAATATAAGGATTTATGCTATAGGATATATGCTTTATTTTTATTTTGTAAGAATAAGATTAGCATAAGCTTTCTTGGAACTTTCCATCAAGTTAGTTCTTATAATTAGCAAGGATCTTAATAGATAATAAATGGAAATTGCTACAAGTTAGTGACTATTTAATAATTGCAAGAATTATTTCTGGATGAGTCGGTTTACAGAGAATTTGATGTGGAATCTAGTTTAGTAATATTAGTAACTTTTACATTTTTAGGTTTATTAAAATGAATATATTTTTAGATCTTATGTGATTATTTTTCACTAGCTAAAAAAATGTTTGAAAGGAAAAAGTATTAGAGAACTTTTATGAAATGTTTACACTTTAGGTATAGTGAGATGCTTAAATATGTATAATAGGCCTTTTTAATCAACAACGTGTAAAATTTTATTAGTTTTTGGCAATTTGCTAAGAAAATTGAATATTATGTATGAAATGTTTTATATGTATTTATGAGTTTGCATGTGAAATGTAATGCCTCCATATGCATATACATATTGCAAATAAAATTAAACTTAAGGCAGTAGTATTTTGTTGGCTAAAATGTTGAATAGAAGGCTAGTGCTATCAAATCTGTAAAAAAAAGGTTCATTTTTCTATTAAATAACTTAAAGCTAGGCGTCGAACTTTAAAATTCATGTTTAACTAAACATATGTGAATTGATTAATAAATCTCATACATTTAGTAACTATTTAGGGATTAAGTTATACCATGAATCGAAGATTGTGTTTCTCTAATTGATATACTTTATGTACAAATAGAAATCAAAAAAGAATTAAAGAAGGAAATATGTCATTTATGCCTAACCTTGAAATTTAGAATGGGTGAGCATGTGTGTAGTTAGTAAATTAATTTGGAACAATTCTTAGCTTAGGTACAAAAATAAGACAGAAATTTATATATGATAATTGAATTCGTCAGCAAAATTACTAGTCGAGCTTTCATAATGTTTCCTATATATGTATATATTTATATACACACAAATGGGCATGTATGGATGATATGTTATGTAAATTCATTATGACAGGGTATTTTAATGATAAATGAGGCCATTGTTATGAGAATATATAATATGATCAAGGATAGTGCTCAAACAAGGTATGGTTTTGGTCTTTTCTCTTTTTATTGAATGTTCTTACATTATTAACATGAAAACAAGGAAACATCATAAGATTCATTAATAGGTATAGAATTGTAATGGAAAATGTGTATAGTACATATGATGATGAGTGTAACTATGATAGGTGTATGAATTAATGACATACACAATTGAAAAGGTAATATGTATAGCATATGTGACAACTGCATGTACGGTTCCCATGATCATGTGCATAGTACAGATAAGGGTATACATAAATAGTGACATGAACATGTATGTCTACATGTTAATAATAAAGATACAAAGGATACAAATAAAGAATAGCATATTTGTATGTATGCATATGGATGTGTGTGTGTGTGTATGTGTGTATACATAAATGTATATGAAGGCCTTCCTCGCACCATATGAAATTTAAATAGTTACATGGAAATGATGAAATATATAGAGCCCCATTTCTACCTAGGATTTTAAGATGGCCCTGGGATAGTTTGGCATGCCAAATAGTGCTACACATGTGGTGTTAGCATCATTTTTTATACCTTCAAGTACCACCATAAGACAGTAGGTTAAAGGTACCATCACACATATCTTTTATCCAAGCAATAGAATGGTTCTAGGAATAAATAAGCTAACATATAAGATAAATGTTAAATGAATAATGATAAATTCTAATAATGAGTACAGTTAGGTATTACAGGAGATAAGTCATATGTAAATTACATGTTTATGTACATGATCATAATATAAAAATGCCTTTATAACAACACATGATTTATGTAGATTCTATGGTATATATGTATTAGATGCTTGATTAAAGAAAATGTAACGCCTATGTTTCGAGGCTCTGTGAATAGTACCACTGGGTCCGGGAAGTTTGCCCAAGGCGTCAGGTCACTTGCACGTAAACTACAGTAGTGGCACTAGTTGGGAAACTTCAAAGGGCCTTAAAATGATGAAAAATGCAAAATTTAAAAATTTAGTGGAACCAATAATTCATTTCGGGCAGTAAGCGACTTATTGGTGTAATAAAATTTAGTCAGGCCAAGAATGACCTAGGATGTGCCTAGATAGACCTAAAAATATCAGACCCTAAAGCTCAAAAATTCTAATGAGTTCATTGGTGAAAGAATTTTTAAATTCTGTTGTCATTTGCAAATTCTCATAATGTTTTAGTTTGGCATATAAATCGAGGCAGTTTGAAAACTACACTATCGATGGAATTTGGCTACAAAAATTAACAAGCATGAAGAGGGGATTAAAATATGAATTTTAAAATAAACGGTGTAATTTTTTGAGGTTCATATGAATTTTGGTGAATTTCTAAAATTTTACCAAAAATTAAGCCGTTTCGGGATGGTTCGGGTGGCTGTGGGACCCACTCACGTTTGGCTAGCTGGTTAGGGCCCATGCTAAG
>CANXYI010078076.1:0-10423 GCA_948208565.1 Hura crepitans
AAATCCATCAATATACTGATGACAAAAACATTCAATCTTAAAAAAAAAACTAAACCTAGCCCCACAGGAATTACATGAGTGCCTTCTAACCATAAGGAGAATAGAAATATACCCTCAAAATCAGGTTGCTACATTGCAACACCTTACTGAGGCTGATCTGCTACACAATCTACTACTTGTGCATTGGAACACTGATATGCTGAGTACAATATTTAGTGGTGAATTTAATACAAAAAAAAAGCATGTCATGAAGGCACATATGCATCATACCAGTCATGCGTGCATCATGTAATATATTGAGATAGTGTCATAATAAGTATATTGATAATAATAATAATTTATTTTCTTATCTTATTAATTTAATTATAAATTTCACAATATAGACTTCATTTTATAAATTTTCTATTCACCAGTTATTGTTACCATTTATTATATTCATTTTATTTTTCAAGCCCAGCTAGAAAGATGACACTTTAAAATACTAGATTATAAGGGAAATCTAGAATGTGTAGTGGCTTACACTTTAGACCCCAACGGCTACACCCACCTAGTGCAGTGGCACACAACTGGACCTCGGCTGCTGTACCAGTATAGTGCAGTGGTCTATCATGGGACCTCGGTAGCTACACCTACCCTACATAATGTAATGGCCCACAATTGGACCTCAGTTGCTACACTAGCATAATGTAGTGGCTTATCTCAAGACCTCGATGACTACACCCACCTAGTGCAATGGTCCCATATCAAAACTGCCGTGGCTGCACCTACATAGTGCAATGGCTAACATCATGACCTCGGTGACTGCACCCGCCATCATAATCGTGAAAGCAATAGCCCCGAAGGCATAAAGTCTCTAGCAGCTGCTAATCCCTAGTTGATCGGTTAATCCATCCAATTGGTATCTAACTAATGGGCTAACTATCTATTAACTAATTTATTTATTTACTGTTCATTCATTCTATTTATTTCCAAATTATTAGAACACATATATCAACCAATTTCATTTATTCAATTTTCAATGTACAATTACAAATCACTATTTTTATTAGATAGTTATAAGTCAATTTACAAAAATGTTACTATTCATTTGGTCATTTCTCATTTTTCTCAGGGTCTTATGCCATCACCTACCACGCCATTATGTCTTACATCATAAGACATATTTATCACCATATTCGCACATCATTTTTATCATAAATTCTTCATACTAAATAAGTCATATAATGCCCAAATTTCATATATTCCATTATATACCATATAATTACCATTATTTCACATTTAGTGTACATTTTCCTCCAATTTCTTATCTTACCACATGCAACCAATATGTCCCATATTATCATACATAACCATATCCATGTATCATGTCATTATTATACATATATTTTCACATGCCATGTTCCCTTTTATGTTTTACTTGTTATTACCATCATGTTACACCATGATTGACATTATGGCACATTATATACATATGTCATGCATACATATACATGCCATGACATACATGTGACCATATATATATGATGGATTTTCACATACATTGCACATCCTAAACACATCTATATCATCATTATCACGTCTAATTCACACATAGCATGCTTAGAACACCAAATTAAGCACACACATACTTGAACCAAAACTTCCATACACATGTTTATGCATGTACGCATACAAACACATGTTGGCATACATCTATTGTATTAAATCCATATACCTAGAGTATCTCTACACCTTTTCCCACCTTCATAAGGCCTTGTTTCCCTTGGTTCTTCACAATCTCTCCTTGAACCTACATAATAGAACCCTAGCCTTAAAAATTCATAAAATCATGGGAAGCTCCAAATAGAAATCTATAAACATGGAAATTCTTAGCATTTCAAGGGCTATATGAACCTAAAATAAAAATAAGGAAAAGAGCACTTACACTTAAAAATGGCACTATTCACCTCATACACAAATTTTCCAAAAGTGAGCTTTTTAGGTGATTTTAAGGGTAGAAATGAAATTTAGAGGTTATGGAGGTTCATTTCCATGTAAGACTTATGGGATTTAGTGGTGTTTTGGTATGGGTGCGAAACAAAAATAGAGGTAGAGCTTTCTTTGGAAAATTTTAAAAATTATTGTATACTTCTAAAAATAGTTGCTTTTCTATTAAAAATCCTTGATTATGCCCAATTATGGCCTCACAAAATTTCAAGCCTAAACTCCAATGGCAAATGGTTGTACTATTCACCTGTTATAATAAGAAATTTAAAAAAAATATCAAACGATCTTAGAAAATTAAAATTCATTCACTAATGAACACATTGAAATTTTTAACCTTTAAGGTATACTATTTTTAGGTTTGTCCGGGCACATCCCGAGTCATTCCCAGCAGAACCCTATTTTAGGTTACTATTCATTAGTTTTCCACCTGAAATAAATTATTAGTTCTGCTAAAATTTTAAATTAATCCGTTTTCCTTATTTTATGGCCGTTAAAGTTTTATGACTAGTGCACACCTTCACTAGCCTTACAAAGTTATCTCGACTTCCCAAGAATACTATTCAAGCCTTAATGGTACTATTCATAAAACCTCTATATTTGGGTGTTGCAAAAAAAATGAAAAATGGAGGAGAGTTTAACAACCCAAAAATGTTTCAATTTTTATGAAGAGTACTTTCCTGGGATGAATAGTGTTCTTAAGGCTTAGGGTGTACTGAACTTACTGGATGAAAGTATTAGTCATAAAATAATTTTGAGTAAAGTTTAAAATCAATCGGAGTTCATTTGATTGGTTAAAAATACTAAGAAAATTTTTACAACACAGTCTTGTGAAAAGTGAATAAGGCAAAGCTAACTCTAAATAATTTTTAAGGTTGCTCAAAAAATTCTAAAAATTGTATGACTTGATACTAAAAAATTCCACTAAGTCTAATGACACTAGAATCCAAAATTTTCAATGTTGGAAAGTATTTTATTTGAATTTTAGGACGCATACAATTGACATTTTAATTCGGTTTCTTTTGATTTTTTAGCTCTAGTTTTTACAACACTTAGAGACCTAATTTATCTAATTTCTAAAAGTAAAATAATAGAAAAAGGACTTAAAATGGAGGAGAAATCAATTTTTGAAGGAATAAAAAATTATTTTTTTATTACCCATAAATACCCATCCTACTTTGACTTTTTAGTCAAAGTTCACATAATTCTCTTTCCCTTAACTCCCTCAAAACCTGATAGTAGCAACAAGGGATTTTTTTTCTTTCATCATTAAAATCCATGCTTAATTCATCAAATTTATCATAAATTTTAAGTTTACAAAGGTCTTAGGCATTATATTAGGCAATTTTGCAGAGAAAAATGGATGAATTTTCACATTTTTAGGTTGGCTAAATAGTCCCAATTTTTCGATCGGGTAAGATTTTTGAGAAACCGATATTTTTCTCATGTTAAGTAAGTGCCCTGTAGTCGAATATTGTAGTCATTTTAATTTTTTAGGTATCGTATTAATTTTTACAATTTTTCTAAAATCGAATCTATAATTGGCAGCTCCGGAAACAAAGTAAGGATGCAATAAGGGAAAAATGAAAGTGTTAGCAATCCTCGAGGTCATATTGCAATAATTTTGGTACATGGAATCGAATTAAATTGCAAATATTTAATAATATTTTAATTTACTATATTGATAATTATGTGTGCTTAATAAGAATATAGTGAAATTAATAAGTTAGCTTTGTAAATTATCATGTTATAATATATATGAAATAATATGAATAGGTGTAATGTATGAATAATTGAAATTTAATTGAATTGGTGAAATTGCTAAGTTGGCTGAATGGCTATTTGTGGTTCATTTCATGTAAGAGTTAATTAATGAGCATATGGTTTAATGCTAAATTAATGTAAATGAATTTTATATATGTGTAAATGAATGAATTTTAGCTTGTGTAAGATTGGTAATTAATGGCCGAATGTCCAGTGAAAAAATGTGTGACTGTGTGAGAAGTGTTTATACATTAAATTAGCCTGATTGAATGTAAGTGTTAGTAATGTAAAGGAATAATAAAATTTTATATTAGAGAGAGAGAAAATAGATTAATATAACGATATACTTGAAATGTCAGAATGATGTAAAAATAATTGTAATGAATAAATATATTGACATAATGAGTGAGTTATGCTTTGAGCATATTGATGTTAAGGAAAGAATTACAGATGTTATATGATGGATATGGTGAATTGGCCTTAAAGAATTTTTGTATGTATATAAAAAGGTACCTAATAAATATGTCAAAATTGGTAATTTTCACCTTGTGTACATGAATGGCAAACTTTGTGGCTTAGAAAATATTATAAAAAGATAAGCATGTATGGCCATAAGTATGGTTGATTAAGGAATTGAATTCAATATTGACATATTGGGATGTTTATGTATATAAACAAATGGCAATTATGTTGATTTTCTAAATTGGTCAAATTTTGACAATTATTTAAGTAAGGGCCACTTTTAATTTATTTAAATTAGAGGAAATTAAAGAAATAATCAGCTTGCCTATATGTTTAACAACCTAAATAAATAGGTTGACCGATCAACTAGGGGTATGTTAGCAGCTGCTAGGGCACTACAGTGCTATTTTATGTTTTAATCTATAGGTCCACTTTTAGTGTGATACAAAGACTCATATATGTTTGATCTTAAGATTCACATTAGTAGATGAACTTTGGGTTCATAAACAGTTGTACTGGCCATCATGTTACATTATATATTTGATCTTTGGATCTATGTTGGTAGATGGACTGAGTAAGGGGTGTCACAAAGAGGGAGTGTTGCTATCGGTTGAACGAGAAAAGAAAAGGGAATAGTGTTTTTGACTTTTTAATTCCAATTTGACCTATTTGTATCCCTTCACAAAAATGTATTATTTTAATACATTTTCCTCCAATTTTTCTCCTCTTCCTAAGTCTAATTAATAACCATTTTTATTGCATAAATCCACTTTAATTATGCCCCACATGCCTCTAAAAATCAAAGCTCAAAAAATGAAAAAAAACTAATTAAAAACACCAATTTTCATATTACCCGATTTTAGAAAAATTACTTCCCGATATCCAAAAATTCTAATTTTAGCGCTATTAGACTCGTTAGAATTTTTAAGTGTCAGGTTGTATAAGTTTTATAATTTTTTGAGCAACTTGAAAATAATTTACAGTTTAGCTTTGCCTTGGTCACTATTCCCAAAACATTGCTGTAAAAACTTTTTTAGCATTTTTAATCACTCTAATAACCTCAGATTAATCTCAAACTTTGCCTAAAATTATTTAATAACTAATACTTTTATATAGTGACTTCAGTGCATCCTGAGGTTCAAAAATACTATTCACCTCGGGAAAGTACTATTCATAAATATCAGGACTTTTCAGGGTGTTATAAGTGTAGTATGGGCTTTTTACAAAATTTGCTTCCTTAAATCTTCAATATCAAGTACATAGAGATTATCATAATAATACAAACAACCATCTTTCTCGATCTCATACTCAGTAGGTTCCCCTCTTAAATCATACTGATAACATTCATAAGCCTGTGATCATCCTTTCAAGCATCTTTCACTTGTTGTAGCAAACTTGGCTTGATTTGCAATTCTACCAACAAACCCCATCATCTAACAACTTTAAACTAACATTCATGGCTCTTAAAGATGATATAAACTTTGTGCTAAGAGCATCTACTACTATATTAGCTTTCTTTAGATGATAGTTAATAAGGAAATCATAGTCCTTTATTAACTCCATTCACCTTCTTTGCCTCAAATTTAACTACTTCTGAGTGGAAAGGTACTTCAAGCTCTTGTGATAAGTGCAGACATAATACTTCTCCCTATATAAATAATGCCTCTATATCTTTAGAGCAAACACTATGGTTATAAGCTTTAAATTATAGGTCGGATAGTTCTTCTTATGAGGCTTCAACTATCTTAAAGTATAAGCAACAACTTTGCCTTCTAGTACAAGCATACATCCTAACCCATTCAATGAAGCATCATTGTAGATCATGAAATCCTTCTCTAATATTAGTTGAACAAGAATTGGAGCTTTTGCCAACATATTCTTTAACTTGTCAAAACTCTCTTAGCACTTGTCATCCCAAATAAACTTGGCATTCTTCTTTAAAAGATGTGTCATAGTGGCAACAATTAGAGAAAACCTTAACAAACTGCTTGTAATAGCCAGGTTGATCCACAAAACTTCTAATCTTTATAGTGTTCCTAGGTGGCTTCAACTCTATAATAGCCTTAATCTTGCTAGGATGAACTCTAATGCCATTTGCTAAAGCTATATGCCCTAAAAAAGACACCTCATTAAGTTAAAACTCACACTTGCTAAGCTTGTCATAAAGCTTCTCATCTCTCAAGGTCTGTAGAATAGTTCTCAAATGCTTTTCATGTTTATCTTAGTTCTTCGAATACATTAGGATGTCATCAATAAAAACCACAATGAATTGATCTAAGAATGGCCAAAACATATGTTTCATAAGATCTATAAACATTGTTGGAGCATTAATAAGCCCAAATGGCATTACCAAAAACTCATAATAGCCATATCTTGTTTTAAAAGCTATCTTGTACACATCTGCCTCCTTCACTCTTAACTGATAATACCTTGATCTTAGATCAATCTTAAAAAAGACACCTGCCCCTCTTAGCTAATCAAATAGGTTATCAATCTTGGGTAGAGGATACTTATTCTTGATAGTAACCTTATTAAATTATTTGTAATACACATATAGCCTTAAGGAGCCATCCTCTTTAATAAATAAAATCTATGCTCCCCATGAAGATACACTTAGTCTAATAAAACCCTTGTCTAACAATTCCTACAACTGTAGCTTCAACTCCTTTAGCTCTACAAAAGCCATCCTATAAGGGGCTATGTACACTAGTGTTGTGCCTAGTAACACATCAATCCCAAATTCTAGCTCTTGTTTTAATGGTAAACTGAGTAGCTCTTTTGGGAAAACATCCTCAAACTTTGCAATTACCGATATCTTGCTTACTTTTGATTCCACCCTTATGGTGTCAATCACTTGGGCTAAATATGCTTGACAACCCTTTGTCATCAATCTTTTAGCCATAACTGCTGATACCACATTAGTCACAAAGTCCAATCTTTCCCTTACTACTGTCACTTCTATCCTATCACTAACCTTAAGCATGATACTTTTTTTTTTCTTACAGTCTATAATTACAGGATACTTAGACAACTAGTCTATGCCCAAGATCAAATCGAACTCATTAAAAAGCAACTCAATGAGATCGGCTGCAAACTCATATCCTTGTACTGACAAGGGACAATCTTTATAAACTTTGTTTATAATAACATGCTAACCTATCATGTTACTAACCATTAACTCAATATCAAGCATCTTTGACAATAACCCTTAGTCTAGTGCTCATGCAATGCAAATATAAGAATGTGTAGAACCCAGATTTATTAATGCTAAAGTAAGTAAATCAAAGAGTTAGAAAGCAGCTACTATTACATCCAGTGTATCAACTTTTTCCCTAGCTTGAATGGCATATTGTCTTACCAATGCTTTGCTTTCTAACTTGTCCCTTTAGCTACCCTAGTTCAATCTCTTATATCCTTCTTATCTTTCTTTTAAGCCAAATCTATTGGTTTTAATGAAAAATCTCTCAACATAGGGCCCTTAGAACCACATCCCTAACATACTCATGTCACGGTCTTCCAACATGTACCTTTGTGCCTCCTACTACAATGCTCACACTTAGATGGCATTATACTTCTGGCTATAGATGCTAGAGCACTAGCAACTGATGTATACTATCTAACTTTAAATTATAAGCCCTAAATGGGTCTTTGAGACTAATCCTTTCTCTGTCCTTATTATGGTCTAAACCATTCACTCTTTGACTTCTTCTCAAATATAAGGGTTGTACTAGCTTGCCCATGGCTAAATGACCTCTTCTTCTAGAAGCTGTCTCACTTCTCTCTCATCTTTTAAATCTCTTCCACAGTATGACAAGCTACAACTAAAGCTGAGAAGTCTCTAATCTTTATAGGAGCTACCTAAAGTATAATCTCAAGGTTAAGCATTTTCTTAAATCGTTTGCAATGGTGTTCCTTAGTAGAAACCATCTCCCTTGCATACTAGCTAACCCTTGCAAAGTCCTTCTTATATTCTACTATAGACCTCTATCTCTACTTTAAGTGCACAAACTGCTGCCTCTCTAGGCCAAGTAGTACTCAGTTATGTATTTCTTCTTGAATTTTTTTTAGGAAAAACTCCTAAGTTAGGTCTTCTTCTGCCTTATGCTTTGTAATTTCCCCCACCAGTTGAAAGCCTTATCAACTAAAAGAGAAATGGCATAACTCATATGCTCCTCTTGAGTACACTTTAATTGTTGTATAATCCTTATGGTTCTATCTAGCTAATATTATACTTAATGAGATCTATCAAACTCTTTACCCATAAAGTTCTCAACCCTATTCTTCTTAAGCCTCTCAAGATAAGTTTTCTATAGAGCTTAAGGTTCTGGCTGTACTAGTGAAGGTAAAGCATGATAAACTGTAGCAATAGTAATAGCATCAACCACAATTCCATCATCTGCTCTAGCCATGTAGGCTGTACTTGTGGTCCTTGAGTTGTATACATTAGAAGAAATCATCTTAACCTTGGCGATCCCTTGTTCTATGGTAGTTGGAGCATGGCTCTTAACTTCTTTTTCACCTTGTGGTGTAAATTGACTTATCCTTAAATCTTTAAGAAAAAGAAATAGATTATAAGCCTCAACATGTATATTTATGTGATGTACACTTTTTAGATCTTAAGGCACTCTTATGTAACCCATATGTACTGAGGAATGCCTAAACTAGAGCTTTAATACCAATAAATGTGGCACCCTTCACCTGATCCAATCATCAAACCTGAGTAAGGAGTAGCACACAAACCAATATCTGATCAACTCTTATAAAAAACTATTATAAAATTTAAACTTTATTATTTGACATTAAAACATATTTTGCATGCACGAATTAGAAAAATACGAATTTTAAAAAACCGTTTTCCAAGATACACTATTAGGTTCTAGTGCCAAAATTTTAGCAGCATAACAGCTATACCAAACACTATGCAAAATAGTAACCTGCATAAAAACAACACTTCTAAAAACTCTTAACATAGTTCAATATCATCTGGATCCATCTGACCCTTTAATTCAACTCAACATACTCAATCTTAACATTCTTCATACATGCATAAGAAAGAGATATCATACAAGTCATACTTTGCTAGTGATACTTAAATAAACAAGTTATTATGTACTATTAGTGAGTTACAAAAATATTTACATCATAAATGAGGCCCAATCCCTCGAATTACACAAGAGTGACAATTATGGAGTACATCACTAATCATACAAAAAGAAAGAAAAATACCAAAAGAATCATATTTTGATCCCTTGTTGATATTAAGGCTTTGAGTATAATATGATTTCTTTAACCTACATATCAATAAATAAAATGATGTGGTAAGTGAATCTTAGTGGTGCATTCAATTTAACTTATACATGTTCACATGCATGCAATGACTTTATCATCATTATGGTAATGCACATACATCATCATATCCATAAGTATAAAAGTGTCACTTATATTTCCATATGTTATTATTATATCATATAGCTCATAAATGCTAAACTAACAAAATGTAAGTCCAACATATAGTATTAACCATTTCAGTTATATATAAGCCATAACTCTATATATGCATTTTTCAAAGTATTATGCTTCTATTATGGACTCATATATAATATACAAGTGTTAAAACAATATTACCCATCTTAATGGCCATTTAACTATAACCATCATGCCATACACATTATAAGCATTTTCATATTTTATGGCAATACCTTCTCAACATTTTCACTTTACATTTACTTATCTTGTTTTAGCTTCTCATTACAATTCACTTATATGTTTAAAAGCAAATGGTATGGTCAAATGAAATTATGAAATGTCCACTCATTCATTCACCCATACCATAATTTAGAACCAACAAACACACAATTCTAGCATATTACACACTTTAGGCATATATCTCAAGTTTTTCTTAAATTAAGGCATTAAGTATATTCATTCATCACAATTACACACAATTTAACATGCTTACAACACATATCACTTAACACATGCCATAACTCTATTCATATAACCAAAATTATCAATTTTAGGCCTTATATGGATCTTAGTGCCTATTTAATTTACTTTTAAATCATCTCATTCTTCATCATATCATCAAATTACATACAATAACTAATCATTCATGCAATAATAAAAGCAATACACCAATTCCATAACATAGGCATTTAATACATCAAGCCATACACATACTAATGTCAACATAGTCACACAATATGCATAAGTC
>CANXYI010078082.1:0-13178 GCA_948208565.1 Hura crepitans
TTTGAGTATGGACTTATGTCAACTTATAGCGTAACTAAGTATGTCTAATTAATCCTTAAACATATTGTTCTGATAATTTTACCTTTATTCCTAAAATGCCCTTAGTGAATCCCACTTAGACATTGCACTTTGCTCTTACTAGAGATTCAAGATTATAAGTTTCTCATCAAAACTGTGAGATGAACTTTGCACTATAATCTAGAGTGGTGAATCCTTTATTGATTACTACCCTATCTTTAAATATGTTATGCCATAGCCAAGCACCTCGCTATTTATAATTCTTGTTTAAGGTAAAATTTTTAGAGTCAATATATGTCCATATTAAGATAGTTAGTGATCTCAAGTTTAAAGATACTAGCACCACTAATATGATGAGATACTTTCACTAGCATAGATTAAGTATCCATGTGAAGATCTCATGGTAGGTCTATGATGTGGTTATTCCAAGTAAGCATCCACATGTTAACTTTAAGCATCTATATCCATATAGCTTGCGGGAACTATTGCCTTATCCAATCAAGAAGTATAACATATGTTGATCTTTTTGAATTAATAATGTTACATCTTGTTGATGCTATAATCAGGGTTATTTAGGTATATCACATTTACATACAATAAGAATTTCATGTTATGAACACTTCATCATTTCCTATGCACTGTGATTATATACCAAGGAATTTATAACATGGTTTTAATCATTACAAAAAATTTTAAGTAATATATAAATGTACCTTGATATAAAGAGAAATGCCTTATAATATAAAATCACAAGGTTTAAATACATGAATACTACTTAATTACATGGGCTTTAGGGCATACATCTAACATAGAGAATGAGAATGAAACTGACTGAATGGAAAATGAACAAAATACAAAGAATTGAAATGGTGAACATAATATGGAATAGGTAGGGACATAATGGTAATTTCTTGATTTATTCTATAATAAGTGTACATTGGATTATAATGACCTAAAACAAATAGTTATGATCTTTATTGGGATATATATTGGTGTTAGCATAAAATAATGTATGTATAAAATGAAAAATGTGTATGTATGTGAGAATATGTACGTGATGTGTAAAATGTATGTATAAATTTGCATTAAGACATAAGTTTGCCTTGGGACATAATGTGTGATGTTACACTAATGGCAATAATTGGCACATAAATGGTAAATAAATTTGGTATTAGGGAGAAGAAAGTGAAGATATAAGTGTGGTAAAGTACCATATCAAAATTGAGGTAACAATATATGTAATGGTCTCATAATGTAAAGTATAATTATAATGTTGATAAGGCATTATGAAGTGTTCAAAATTTAATTGACAAATTTAGTAAATGGTAAACAATTAGAATAATAGCCCATTAACCCATATATGTTAGATAGTTCACTGATAATTTGACTGGTCAAGTAAGAGATAGTAGATCCTAGGGCATTATGGTGCCTAATTACCCATTGTAAGTTACCCAATTAAGACATTTCTGGTCAGGAGTAAGAACTTTGTAGTTAGGATTGATTCCTTTATGGTTAAGAGTGAAACCTATGTGGTCAGGATTGATACCTATGTGGTAAGGACTTGAGACCTTCATGGTTAAGATTTAGGACCTTTATGGTCAGGAGAACTATGTGGTTAGGAGACCTATATGGTTAGAACTTTATACCTTTATGGTTAGGAGACCTTTATGGTAAGGATTTTGCACTTTTATGGTCAAGAGACCTATGTCATTAAAACTTGAGACCTTTATTCTAAGGAGGCCTCTATGGTTAGGATTGAGACTTTTGAGTTAGTATTTTTCTATTTATATTTTAGCTTTATATGTTCTTATTTTATTGCTCAACTGGTGTAACAACATAAAACTCCAACATATGTACCACTGCATAATTTGCCCTAATATCTAGTATTCCTATACTTGTCTCCCAAATATGGGCTAAAACATAAATGACATCAATGTAACTAAAAGGTATAAAATGTGGATAACAATATAAGTGACAATTAGGCAAATTGCTTAAGACTTAACTAGAATATCATCAATCAATAGGATTAATAACACAAGCTAGTAAAAACAAACACAAACATAAGAAAGAATTTAACTTGGCATATATAACTAGCTATAGGGTGATAATCAAAATAGATTCACTAGAATTGACATAGGTAAGAAAATATACCTAAGGGATACCAATATATATAGAAGATTAATTGCTGAATGTCATAATTGCATGATTTTATATATACATGTTTTATTGAATACACCACTAAGCATTATGCTTGGTGTATTGTGTTTTCTCAATGTATGGGCTATAGATAGCTTTAGCATTAACCTCAAAGTAGCAGTGTAGTGCACCCAAACAATCGCAGCTTGGTAAAGTATACTTTTCTTTTTATATGAATTATTTAGTTTATGACACTCATATGTATAGCTATAGAGAGTGGATTTAATACACTAGTACATATATATAACTTACCTTAGTACTGTGTTCATGCAAATTAACAGATAATATCAATAGTACATTATTATTGTGGGATGCATGTTTATTATAGACTAATGAAGAAATTGTGATACTTGTCATAATTGAGATGTGACTAGTAATACTATATGTTGATTAATGATGTTAGAGGGTTAGAAGGACTTAGGAGACTGAGATTGAGTTTAGGAACTTTATAATAGTGTTATTTTCATAGGTTTTTTTTGGGTATACGTCATCGAAAAGTCGTTATGCTACCAAAATCTTTTAACGTAAAACAATAACAATGTCAATACACAGATGAATGATATTAGTCTTAGAGCTACTCATGGGCCCTTAAAGTTCATAATAAGAAAACAGATCAGTAATGAAAAAAAGGTTAACATATCATTTCTTATTTAGGCTAGCAAGGGTTCAAGTAGGAGGTGTCACAATGCAACATCTCTCATTCGAATTCAACTATTAGATCAAGTGAGAGGTGTCACATGACATTACTCATCTCATATGCCTATGTAACATAATTAAGGTATATAGCTCAATTGCATTAAACATCACATAGCTTTGATCAAGAAACACCATGCTTTCTTACATGACATATCATCGTACATCATTGCCATTGTTATAATGCTTAACCTTACTAACATATTAAAATGCAAAAAAAATATGACACAATTGACATTACATAACATTAAACACACTTAGATGCCCATTCAGCCTTATCATACCTTACACATAAATATTTCTATTCTCATCATTCAACATAATTTCATGTATAATTATAACATATTAAACCAAATAACATTAACATAAGCTCATATCAAACATACATAACATAAGTAGTCATTAAAATCTCATGTCAATGTCCAAGCATCATTTGTCTATCATGCATACACACATTTCTATCCTCAATTAGTCACTTCAGTGGCATAAAAGTATGTTTATAAAATCATAAAATTCCATTCATAACTATTCAACATCATTACATACTTAAATCACATTTCCATATAGACATACACATACTTATTCATTAGAGCATATGTAAACACATCACAAATTGCTTTGATTACACTTACTTCCAAGTAAAAATACACCACTCAAACTTCATTAGGCCATCTCCTTACTTTTGCTCTTTCCTCTCCCACTCTACTCTACAAATATAATAGAAGCTCAAGTTTAAAATTTTGTATAAAATACTTATACTTCAAATTTCAAAACCGACTTAAGAAATGTGTTCTTAGGTACCTAATGAACACCAAAAAAAATATGAGAACACAAAAAATTTACAGAAATAAAAAAATGGGTTACTATTCACTAAAAATCTCTCAACCAACCATTGTTTTCTTGGCTTAAAAGATGTCTAAAGGTCTTAAAGGCATAGAATTAGGGGTTAGAAAGATGAATTATGGTGTAAATGAAGGAGAAGGAATAGAGGGATTCTCCTTTGGTGATTTTGTCAGGTTTGATGTAAAGAAGAGGAGGAAAATGATGCCACTATTCACTTATTGAACATATATAAAAAGCTTTGACCCTTGACTTAGTGAAACAATCAAATGGTCATAATCTATTCTCAATTTAATCTTATGGCATAAATAAAACCTGTATTTCATTCTCATTCTTTCAATTAAAATCCTTTACTTTAAACCCTCTATTAAAAGCCTAATATGTCCCATAAAATAAGATAAATCAAACCTTAAAAATAACATTTAACACATACTTGAAAACTAAGAAAAATGGATTAAAATCGTATCATTTATGTCAATTTGAGCAAAAATAAATTATTTTTATGGTTCAACTATAACTAGTCCACTATTCACGTGAGACTACTGTAAAAACTTTACTTATGTTTTTAACCACCTTAATGACTTCATTTTCATTTTAAACATTGCCCAAAATTTTATTACAATTAATACTTCTATTTGATCACTTCATTGTACCTTAGGTCTTAAGTGCACTATTCATATCTTGAAAAGTACTATTTGTAACTTCAACATTTTCTGGGCGTTACATCATTGAAGTTAACCTTTTTTCATGTTCTTTTCTTTTATTTCTTATTATTATTAATGTTTTATTTTGTTATTTACTTTCTTTAATCCATGTTTTCTAACTACTTTCTCTTTTTATTTATTATTTCTTTATTATTTTTTATTACACTGTATTCTAGGGAACTTTGATGTAATTTTATTTCATTCAGTTAAAATATATTTTAGGTAATTTCCTTGTAAATTTTTCCTTTTTAGTAATAATGTATTTTAGGCAATTGCCATGTAATTTTACGTTCACGCATTTTATTCTCTTCCATTTCCTTATATTTTCCATGAATATTGTAATAGGTAGAAACTGATTTTTTACACATTAGAAAAAATAAATCAAATTGATTTCTCACTAATTAATTGGTGTTTTATAATAAAATGAGTTTTGATTTTTCTTTAATTAAAGTCACAATAATAAAACTTGTTTTTATAAATTGGCATGCTTTAACCAAAGTTCTCAAAAATAATAGATTTCCCAATTTGATGTATATCTTTCTTTAGTTTCTTTTATTTCTTTTATCACTATAAATATGCTCATTTTACTAATTCTTTACATGATTATGTATTTTATTTTAATTTCAAAATCTTATTAAGGAAAAGGAAAAAAATTAAGAATTTAATTTATGATTCTGTATTAACTTGAAGTATAAATAAGAGTAGGATTCCAAACCATTCTCTGGTTTGGCCTTATAATGTATTTCTCTACTTTGTTTAGGTGGCAACTCCTATCTTGCATTCCAAACTCACTCTCTCTAGGCTAATCAAATGGGAATGGCTTAAGATTCTTTAAATGTCCTTCTTATCCTTTGGGATTTAAGGAGTGAGATTTAGGATAAGTTTTTGGTCATTTTAGTTTGACTAGCCTGAAAAAGTAGGGATGCAAATAGTGGAGACTCCAGTGGGGACACTATGAGACCATGCACCAAAAATACCTCAAATTAATATATAATTAGTGTTTTGAATTTATAATATTATCTTTTTTTTTAAAATGTATTAAATGCTAAAGCCTTGGAATAAGTTAGGTGTCCTTTTTTACCATGATAACATTTTAAAGCATGAACCCATTTTCATTTAATTTTAAGGAATGTTAGAGGTGGCATCAAATCCAAGCCTTATATTAATAAGTTATATTAAATTGTGAACTAATCAATTATATGATCATTACAAGATAAACCCATTTATAGAGGGACTATGATTGGATGACTATAACTTATAAAACTCAACTATGAGCCCATGTAATAACTAATAGCAATTTCCCTTACGTTTCTCAATTAATGTGACATTGTGTGCTCTATAGGTCTATAATTATGAAGCATTATTTAATCATCCTAAAATATTATTGAACCCATTAAGCCTTTTTAAATGGAATGGGCTAAACCCCTCGTTTTTATCTAATTGAACACATCTAACATATATGTACAATTTCTTACATGTGTTCTTTTTAATATGGGTGAAATAATGTTCAACTATTTTTCACTCATTGTTCAAATCTATCGAGCCCCTTAATGTACCATAGATAATATCTCCTATAAAAGAACATGTTAACCTCACATGTGGGAAGTGATAAGGGTTGTATTTGTTATTGTAAACATTAACATGCTTTTTTTTGCATTTCATTCACCATCAATTACACCTTGTTTTGTAGCCATCATAGATCCTCGAGCTACTTGGGTATATAATCCAAATGAAATGATTATTTGAATAGAGATCATTCTTACTATAGATGACACAAATCATATAGAGTTATAGGACAAGGAGAGAATACCCTAACAGTGTAAGAATTATGATTGAGATGGATAAGAGATTTGAAGGATTTGAGAGGAAAATGATAGCCAGGGTGGCTAGGGTAATAGCTAGAGTTATCCCTCCTTCCAATTCACCACCTTTTACTAATATACCATTAGCTATAATAGCTAAAAGGATATCTACTGCTTCTAGGTGACTGGTATAATGAAGAAAGCTAAAAGCTCGAGAGAAAAGGTGAAAGGGGCATTATTTTTCAACCTAGAGTTTTATTTCTTTAAAGACTCTAAAGATGGATGGGGGAATAAAGAGATGCCTTGTAAAGCTAAAAATGATGCCATAAAGAAGTTAGAGGAAAAAAAATAGTGGCAATGGCTACACTCATCACCTTAGGCAAAGGGTTGGATCCAAGTGAGCTCACTTTGGAATTTAATGAATTGATGTCTTTTATGTTCAAAATGCCAACATTTCCCAAGTTTGATGGGTCTACTAATCTAAGTGCCCATATCAAGTAGTATGCCATAGTAATGCATGGCACAAAACTCAGTACCAAATAAAAGGTCACTTACTTCAGCCTCATATTGCAAGGGAGGGCAACTGATTGGTATCATAGGCTATAGAAAAAAGTGAGGAAAGATTAAGAAAAGGTAACCGAGGTTTTTCTATAGCCAATATAATTGTAGCACCCATATGGAGGTCACCATGAAAGACCTTGAGTTGTTAAAACAAAAGCCCAATAAGACCTTCCTTGAGTACTTAATGAAGTAGAGGTATGGGGTTTTGGAAATTTGGAGAAAGTCGGAGACATTAAATCAAATTCGAATGTTCATAGGGAATGCCAGTTGGTACTTGAAAGATGGACAAAAAGATAAAGGGCTCAAGGACTGTGATTCATTAAAAGACATAACAATTGACATAAAAAAGGATTATGTAGAATAAATAAAAGCACCAAGGGAATCAATAATAGAATAGGGTTGAATAATTAGATTATAGGAGGAGCTAACTATATTGGGATAGGAAAAATTGTTGAAGTGTCTATTACAACAAAACACTACTCCAACATTGGCAAACCACTATTTTGGTGCCTAAAGTACTTCTAAAAGGAGGGAAAGCTCTAACCTCTCCTATCTAAACTAGCCAAAGGTTAAGGATAGCTAAACTACAAGTTTAATTTTTAATGCCAATATCATCAGAACATAAGCCATGAATCAAGCAATAATCACTCTCTTAGAGATAAAATTTGAGATCTTCTTGATTTAAGATAGATCCAGAAACTAGAAAAGAGATAGAAAGGGCAAGGTGTTTATAGTAATGTACCTCTACTGATAAATATGTCCAACTTGAGATTGCTAGAATGGTATGTCTTATAAGACTTGTATGGGAAAGACTACTTAGCAATAGAGAAGAAGAAGCCAAAGATAAAGCAAAGTTTGAATTGTGTGGTAGATGTATAGGCAACTGATAGTTAAAGTGAGCAAAAAGAGCAAGTCTAAGACTTATGGGTCAGCCAGATTATGAGCAAAAACCAGTCAGAGAAGTAAAAGCTAAAGCAGTAACCCAAATTAATAGGGTGGTCCCAAAAACTAAGAAAGAGCTAGTTCCCTAGTTATAGAGAAAGAAAAGGATGCAGTGATGAAGTAAAAGAAGAAATCCCCAACACATATTCAATATGGGATCTATTACGACAGTCCCTTTCTCATAAGAAAAGGTAGTTGAAGTATTGTGTACTGCAATAATGCCAACTACTATATATCTATCATATATATTAGAGATAGTGAAAGGGGAAGAGAAAGAAATAGTTATATTCTCATATGCAAATAGTCCACTTAAAGGATCTCATCACAACTGTCCTCTATGTATCGATGTTAAAGTCAATTAAAAGCATATAACATGTGTAATGGTTAATGTTTGTTTATCAATTAATGTGTGCCTACTTAAATTAATAGCTACATATTAGATTGAATATTTAATGATTTCTTAGTCTAAACATACTATATAGCCTATGACAATACTAAGAGATAGGTGGACAACACTTTCAAAGTTAAGGATAAGGCGGGGTTATAGTAGATGATATGGAGTTCACAGTGCTTGACATCCTAACTAACTTCTTTTTACTTTTTGGAAGACCATGGTTTCACAAGCAAAGAGGAGTCTAATCAACATTGCATCGAATAATCCCTCATAAGGGTGAAGTGGTAACAATACAAGTTACAAGGGATAATCAAGTTTTGATGCTTGAAATAACCAACCAACCTTACAATGGGTTCTACATAGCTAAATCTTTTTTTTAGGAAGATAATCCCAAAGTGGTAAATAAGTTAATGAAAAAAATCATTTGCCAAATGTTAGTTTTGGGAGTGATTTATAAGGGTTGGTAGCTGCTATAAAATTGAGGAAATAAAAGGATTGAAAAGGTTTAAGATATGTAGTAGAGACTTTGGACCAAAAAAAGATAGAAAGAAACATCCCAATTTTAGAAGAGAGTTTAGTATAGGCTTTAGAAAACATAAGTTATTATAGGTAATTAGAGCCTACTATGATTGGGGAAAAGTTATGCCTAGGTTTGAGATTTTTATCGATGTATTTGTTGGGGCTACTAGTGAAGTCAAGACTACCTCAGATTTCTAGGATGAAGAATTCATGACCAACTTAACTGACTTAAAGATTGAACCCAAAGAAGAAGTCCTAACCATGACCCTACTTCTTAATAAAGTGAAGATGAAGATGACTCCTTAAAAGAATTTTATGTTGTTTATTACGTACCAAAAAGTTTCAATAATGTTGTCTCTATTTCTTATGTTAATAAAAAGAACAATTTGCTTATCTTTAGGATGTCTCATTTAATTATATTATGCCTAATGATAATCATGATACATATAACATGTTTTTCATTAATTGAATAAATACTACCTCACTTATTATCGACACCAATGAAAATCTAGAAGAAATTTTAATTGCATCTGATATAACTCCTAAAGTGAGAATTAAATTTGAAAGAATAATAAAACATTTGGAAAACTCTTTGCATGGAATAATGAAGACATGCTTGGGGTAGATAAGAAGGTAGTTGAACATGTTATCCATACATATCCAAAGAAAAAGTAGGTAAAACATGTAATGCTCATAAGCTTTAACTCTATGAATGAGGTAGCCTAAAGAGTGAACAATGATATTTGACCAATTGGGTCCTATGGAGATTGTTGAAGGGGGAGTATAGGTCACAAAACTTTGGCTAAAAAAATAATGATGAAAATAAAATAATTAGCACTTTTCATTGAACTATTAAAATTAATATCGGGCTAAGAACTAATAAATAGTTACTTAAGTTACACCGAGCTAGCAAAAATGGCCGAGATGTGCCTAAACTAACCCAAAATTAGCATGACCTGAAGGTCAAAAATTCCAATGAGTTTATTAGTGGTGAAATTAGAATTTCTCGAGGTCAGTTGGTATTAATTAGAATTTCTTAATTATGTGAGTAAATAGTTAACAAAGTTCCCCTTAGAATTTGGACTCAAGATTTTAGGGGTCTCTTAATAGAGTAATTTGCCAATATTTTTGCACTAAAAGAAAAAGTTTTAGAAACTCTTATGAATTATTTTGAATTTCTAAATTTAAAATGTCTATAAGATTTATATGAGTTTGATTGGCACATGGTGTGATCGAGACTATTCATAGTCATAAAATAAATGGATGGTTATGTGTGAAGCGATTTAGAATAGACAAATAAGCCTATTCTCTTCCCTAAACTAGTAAAAAACCATCCTCATGGTTTTTTTTTCTCTTTCCTCCATTTCTCACTCAAAAAATACCAAAAACCTTCATATATTATATATAAACTGATTTTCTTGATGACTAAAACCTAGTTGCAACCTTAGTTTAATGAAAGGAAGTTAGTTTGAGGGATAAATAGAGCTTTGAAATTTTAGGGTTTTAAACCCCTAAACTTAACCAGGCATTGAATTAGAAATCAAGCATTTTTATAAGTAACTAGACGTGCTTTAAAGCACTAATATGTTCTCAGTTTTGAAGTTGGATGACTATATATATTTCAATTAATTTTTCTAATTTATTTTATATTATGGAATTTAGAGATTAAGCAAATGCATACGAATTGAAGTGAGGAAAAGCCATAGAATCAATCCTAAGATAAGGTAGAGCATCTTTGTAAATTTATTTGATAAAACTTGCACCTCTAAGTGTCAAATGTGTAAAATCCATAACAAGTGTAATATACCGTATGTTAGGGTTTAGCAATATTTAAGGGCTAGATTCACCCTAATTTGATCACTATGGTATTTTATGGTTTAGAGAATGACAATGTAATTAAGAAAATAGAAAACGAACAAATTACGGAGAATTGAATATATGAACTTAATATGGAATAGGTAAGGAAATAATGGTAATTTCTTAAATTGTCATATAGTAGGTGTAGATGAAAACTATGTAATTAGATTTCAATTTAGAGATGTGTACATTTTTGTAGAATTTTTTTATATAGTGCCAAAAAATCTCAATGTTATGAATAGTACTTCTTAGGATGTGAATAGTGTTTTCTCAAGGCTGGGAGCACTAATTCTACTGAATTAAAGTATTAATTATAACATAATTTTAGGTGAATTTTTAAGACAAAATGAAGTCATTTATGTGGTTAAAAATGATAGTTAAGTTTTACAACTGTGTCATGTGAATGATGACCTAGTTTTAGCTAAATTATAAAATATTCAAAAAGTTGTTCACAAAATTTTAGGATTAATACAACTTGATACTCAAAAATTTTAATTATCCTATTGGTGCTGGAATTGATATTTTGGAGATCGAGAAGTATTTTTTACAAAAATCAGGTAACCTTAAAAACTGTGTTTTTCATAAGTTTTTTTTTTAAAGTTTTTCAAGCATAAATCTTTAGAGCTTTTTGATGCTTGAATTAAGGATATATAGGGGCCTCTCGTATGTGAAAAATGGGGTAAGAAAATTTGAAAAAAAGTGCTATAAAAAGGTCAAACTACTAGTTAAATGAGGAATAGTGCTGCTTCCTCATCCAATGAGTATTAAACACCCAAGAGAGAAGGAAAAAGCCATTTTTCTTCCTTCTAAGCTTATTTCTGGCTTGTTTCTTTCATCTGAGCCCTGAGTCTAAGCCTTTATAAGCTTGAAAAGCTAATTCCACCTCAATTTGCATAAAAAATTAAGAGTTGAGCATGACTTTCCTCCTTGGTGAACATTAACCCAAAAATTTTTAGCTAAGTTTTTTTTTGAATTCTTACATTTTTCTTAGGTTCCTTAGGTGCCAAAGAGTCATTTTATGTGTTCAATTTTTATTTTTATTGCTTGTATTTATTACAAATTTTTACAAAATAAATTTATAATAGGTAATTGAAGAAGTGGAAAAAACCCGAGATAAAAGGCAAGAGCAAGTTGTAAGCAAGTCTTAAAAGTGCATTGCAACTCTCTTGATATGTGTAATTGAGATAAATAGTTGGCTTAGGTTATGTTCTATAATTTCCATATTATGACATAAATAGTAATTATGCATTAAATTCTTAATTAATGTATGAATGAGTAATTAATGTTAATAAATAATATATGATGAAGTGAAACATAATGGTAAATTAATCAGATAAATTTGGGTTAATGTTATAAGAAAGATGAAAATGCATATATGTGTATGTAAGTGTTCATTATGCATAGGAATTGAGATGTACGTGTATAAATGACACCATATGCTCATGTGTGCATGGTGAATGATGTTGATATGTATGAGATGTAGGTTTGGAGCATAGGGTCATATTATGATAGAAATGGCCATGTAATGTTAAATGTATACATGTTAACTTCCATATGCATTTATCATAAATATGGGATATACATGAAGTATGGCTATAAATGAATGTATTTCATCATTAGAATACAAGAAATGATGAATGAGGAAATCAATAGCATTTTGGAGTGTAGAAAAGTATAATAGCTAAATAGCCTTTAAACATGTGTGTATGTGTGTGTGGTATGGCATAAAATGCATGAAATTGATGAATTTCATATGTAATGTTAGACATCTAAAATATATTAAGCGTAATATTGCTTATGGAATATTTAAGTATGTTTATGCTTCATGATGAGTATGAAATAATGTATATGGTTAAATTTATGACTTTGATAATATGGAATAAAATGGTTTATATGATATTATGGAAATGTAAATGTAAGCTCTTTATAAGGGAGTGGCCGAATGGCTTGGGCATGTAAAAGGTAATACGATGGATGCTATGAATGTTATTGGCATATAATTAAATAATGTAATAGGATGAAAGCTTTAGTAGCATTTGAATGATGTGTTTATGATTAAAATGTTTCTATATGAGCTTAAATGTCATATACCTATGTTATGGCAAATAAAATGTCATAAATAGGTATAATGCTTTTAAAAATGAATTTTTGATGAAATAATGTGTTCATTAACATATAAATGTAGAGAATAGATGTATGACATTAAGTATGTGTGTGGCATGTTATAAAATTGTAATAAGTTTATAATCATGCTTTCTTAAGTATTATTATTAGTTAGGTAAACCAATGTAATTAAAAGTAATATAAAGCGGTATTAATATAGTGAAACTAAAAATAAATGGTTAATAGCCTATACAAGTAAACAACCTAGTTAGATAGGTCAATTGGTCAGCTAAGAGGCATAGTAGCTACTAGGGTACTTTAGTACCTTCATAACCTTCAGGTTGTGATGCATGAACCTTCAGGCTATATTTTCTGTAATGACCAATGGGTTTGATATATTAATCTTTTGATCTTGTTTTATACCTTTACATCTAATACGTACTATTTATTTGACAATATATTTTAACCTACAGGTCTAATGTATGATGACTTTTAGGTATATGATTTTTTGACCTTCAAGTCTTATGCTTGTGGGGCCTATGTTATCCT